>JAVTVY010034189.1:0-138923 GCA_036873755.1 Hanleya hanleyi
CCATTCGAATCTTCGTTTGCCTACTGTGAATCGCAGATAACGCCGATGAGATGGGAATATGGGGACATGGAGGTAGGCGTCCTGCAGATCGATGGATGTCATCCATGTGCCCGGAAGTAGACGGGACCGAAGTGACGGGATAGTCGCCATCTTGAATTTCGGTGGTGGGGCTAGACAGTCTCTGTTGAGTCGACGCAAGTCTATTATCATGCGCAGCTGGCCCGAGTCCTTCTTCGGGATGACAAAAACGGGACTGTAAAAACCGGGTGAATTCTCGCTCGGAGGAAGTTCCCGTGCTGCGCCCTTGTCGATGAGTATTTGCACCGACGTCAACAAAGTCTGCAAATGTTCTGGCCGAACTGGGATCCGAGATGGCTTGGGATGAGCGATGAGACGAGGATAATGTTGAAACGTCAAACGGAAGCCGTCTCGAAGGGTACGTTTTACCCATGCGTCTGGTGAGATGAAGTCCCAGTTCTCCCAGAAAATTTGCAGGCGGCCGCCTACTACTGGGTGGTGAAATTGGTGAAATTGTGGAATGCTGTAAACGTTTAATGGGGAAATGATAGGATGATTTGGTGGACCATGAGCGAAGTCAATCCCGACGTTTTCCACCTCTTCCTTTGTTGGAGGACTGGTGTTGCTTGCCGAGGAACTTTGGTCGTCCTCCACCCTGTTGCTGGTTAAAGGGACGAAAATCTTCCTGATGATATTGCTGGAACTTCTGTCCCTTTTGCCACTTTGTAGGCTTTCCGAGCGAACCCTTGTGCTTGCCATACTGACGGTTGGAGCCACGCTTGCCGGATGAAGCCATACGAGAATATCTCTCCTCTCTCATGTCTGGTACGCACTGGCGGACCGCTCCGTTGAAGAGGGTTTCCGATGCCAACGGTTGTAGCATGAGCTGACGCTTCGCTGATTCAGGAACATCTGTTCTCGCCAGCTTCAGGTAGGTTGATCTTCGAGCATGGATTATGGATGAGTAAGAGAAGACCATATTTTCCATAATATGGGCATTAGCTCGGTCCAGAGACTCTGTGAAACCCTGCAGGAACTCGAGTTCACTAGATGATATTTGAACCGAATGATCTTTACCACGTCGCAGATCGATGTCGTTGAGCATCTTAGTAGACGCTGAAATGAGGCAATCTGCATATGAAGAAATTCTATGTTGGTTCAGTAAACTTTCCTCCACAACTCGGGCTTGGGTAACAGGAAAATCCAGTTGTGTGGGTTTATTATTCGTCAGAATGAGATCCAATTCCGCATCCGCTGGCGCCGACTTGGCGGGTAATATGGCCCGATGCATGGAATATGTCTTGTATTGACCCGGACGCTTCGGTAGAAGTGAGAAAGATCTTGTTCGTTGTTCATCCAACAAACTGAAGAGATGAGGAAACTGCGTTGAGGGCGGAAAGGATGTCGGAGATGATCCTACCGTATCCACGGGAATATCCTCTAAGTTCGCAGCGTAAGTCTGACGTTTCCGCTTCTTTTCTTTGTCTTTATTGGGATCAGGAAGTGGTAAATTCGGGAGTAATTGATAAACTGCCGCCATCTTGGATCGAAGTGTGAGTTTATCTCCCTTCCCAGTGTCAGACTCAGATGAAGCAGATCTTTTGTGACTGTCCGTCGAAGAGGCTGGTGATCTACTACGACGACGGCGGTCATCAAGACACTCTTCCGATGTAGGGGATTCATCATGAACCCTGTTCTGTTCCACGGGATCATAGGCTCGGTTTCTGGAACCTGATCTGGAGCGCCGGTGTCCTGAAGAACGGGAACGCGTGCGCCTACGTGGTCGTCTAGGATGGGGAGAGCGAGATCGACTGTGGTCGGAAGTTTTCCGTCTCCTCTTCCGTTCCGGAGATTTGATTAAGGGCCTGACTTCTGCCTTGTCCTTGGGCTGATTCTCTTTAATCCGATTCCGCTTTTGTGGCGAATCCGATTTTTTATCGTGCCCCATCTTAGGAGATTGCTTCCGCTTCAATGGCTTGGAACGCTCCATAGCCCGGCCCCGATCTGAAGTCTCATGCCGTTTCCGTGGCTCAGTCGGTTTTTTAGAATGCTGAGATTCGGACTTATGGCTCTTATCCTTGTCCGTATCTCTGGGATTCCCATGTCGATGGTTGGAATCCGTCGGTAGTCTGGCTGATACGACCTGGTCCCAGAGTTGGTGAACATCAGGCGTCCGTTTCCGTTTCAGTGGTTCGGTCGATTTTTCCCTTTGCCGGGATTGTGAAATCTCCGTAGATACGGCCCGCTTGTCAGGTTTATCCGCAATTACGGGCATCGGTAAAGCTGTTAATTGAGTCAACTCCGGGTCCACGGCTCCGGGTGAATCAACATGCAAAATATACCCCACATCCTCATCTACGGGACTCATTGTGTGGACTGATTTCCTCTGAGAATGATGTTTTCTCTTTGGTTTCTTTCTCCGCTTAATGGGCGGGGTCGAATCCGGGACACTGGAGCTGACATCTGCCCGTTGATCGGCCCTAGTTTCACCATGGTCCGGACTCTCGGATGAAGAATGATGCACCTGCCCGGCCGTAAAACTTCCCGATGGTGTGGATTGATTTTTCCATCCGGAAGGCTGAATTCTCGGCGACGAGGCTGTACTATGTACATCGTCCGTGTTGACGGGTCCTTCTCTGTACTGGAGTGGAAGAATTCTCTTCACCACTGTACCGGGTCCCGGCTTGTCCACCGTGCCGACGGGAGCGGCCTTAGGTAAATCTTGGAGTTGTTGTATCTCAGCAATGACAGCTTGCAAGGAAGCAATACGCTGTTCTGGTGGTAACCTTTCTGCAGAAGACAAAGCCAGATCTTGCTTGAAGGCCATATACAAACTCCAGGTAGTCATATCCCATGTAATACACTCATTACAAGTTTGCCGTGGCGCACACAGCTGATTACGGCAAGTGATGCATTTAGAGTGAGGGTCTTTCTTTTTCACAAATTGACGGCATTTAGTACACCGCCGACCAGTAGAGGGGGTAGATACATTAGAAGCAGACATTATAGAATACTCCTAAGCTAAACTACGCGCAAAACTTTCACTAACAATACTATCAGTATATAAACTTAGCGAAACTCGTTGAGCTCTCCAAGGCACGTCTATCTCCTAGACGTGCAATAGGAAAAAGAGGAAGACGCATGCGCGGAAGCACGCCACCTAGCGGTCAGTCAAGGGAGTTAATTTCTATTGCAGAGGGGATCTCCAAAGGAGGAAAATGGCACTGATGTAATAAAAGTGAAGCTTTGAGAAGAAAACTCCCCTTTTACACAACCGATGGGACGTTTACAACTAATGTATCTGCAAGGACCGGTTGAACAATCCTGTCTCACTTCAGACAGATTAATGCTGATATTCTCTTTGACCATCACACAAGCAGCAAACAATGAATGTCTCTATCCATTTTCAAACTGGCCGAACTAAGGCAACTTTCCAAAAAGCTGAAGTCCCATAGAAGGTCGCAACAAGTGCCATGTTGGGTCTATTTATTTCACAGGGATGTCTTCAGTTTTGCTCTTAATAATCCGGATTAAACAATGTCTTGCTTGAAAACTATTGACTGCTTCTCTCTTGCAGGAAACCATCTTTTGCTTTGAATTATTTATGCTTCATATACACATGGAATTGGTGCCTACTCATACTGAATAAAAATTTCTCTTGATTGACGTGGAAATTATTTTATGGACGACGGCTGAATATTGAATGTCGGATCTTACGCTTCCTACCAATTCCAACCTTACTTTTGTGACCTTGACACACCATCGGACTACGAGTTTTCATGTATCTTGATGAAGTATTTTTGTAGTAACCTCCTATTGCACCATGTAAGCGTCCTGTCTGTGTCTTGTGTGCTGTCCAGTGTTTTATAGGGTGGATGGAGGGTGTCTTGTTCCGTGCTGCTTCAAAGATTACTTCTTTGAAGTAACAGGAACACAACCTGGCTGGGTGGTGCTTAGTTGGTTCGTCGCGATAAAGCTGAAATATCGTTAAATTCTATTCATTAACTCACTTGTATTAACTTCCAAAACATGTTTTGCTGCATCTTTCAGATTCCACGATGTCAAAGATGTGGTCGGTGGAGTCGGACGACTTGGTACAGATAATCGATACAGGTACAAGGACTTCATCTGGATTTGTAAGAAATTCCCTGACTGAAGGTGCTTTATCTTTTCGAACGATGCACAGGAACAAACAGATGCCGATAGAAACATTAAAGAACACCATATCCGCAGTGAAAGTGATTCAGCTCTGGCTGAAAGATCCTCCCAATAATGAAGACCGACCCATCGAAGAAATATCTCCCGAGGAATTAGACAAATACTTGTGCGTTTTCTTCTCCACCATTAAAACAAAAAACGGCAGAGAATACGACCCGGTCTCATTCGGCTCCCTGAGGTCTTGCTTAGAGCGCCACCTACAGGCGCATGATTATCCGATCTCCATAACTAAATCGGATGTGTTCACAGAAAGTCAGACTGCTTTCCGAATAAAGAAACAAGATTTAATCCGCTGCAAACTTCAAAAAAGACTTGAAAATAGAGAAAACTGTTGAACAATCAGTTGAAGGCTCATATCATTTCTAGCATACAGTCGGCCAAATATTTCTTAGGTTGTTTCTGATTGTATAGTATTATCAGGGAATTTTAAACTAAGGTATTCTTAGCCGTTATCAAAATATCATCAGACATACCACTTATTCCGTTCAAATGTATTATGACCAAATTTCTCCTTATTGTGTAATATTCTGTTAGTATTCTGTTGGAGTAGAAAGTCGAGGAGTCCTCGCCGTTTTCACTGTATCCTCCCCTAAACTCAACTTTCTTTCAAGATGCATTGAAAGCGGACTTTTTCACGGACGTCTAACGAACACTGCTTTCCTAGTTCACTTAGCTTACTTCATTCACACTAACAGATGCACGAGACTGTCATGAAATGAATAATCTTCACAGCATTTCACCACACTACGTCTGGAATCTCGAGTTTGGGATCTTCAGAAGTCCGGAGATTACATCTTCATTTTATCAAGTCAATTTCTACGTTCCCATTTCGAACTTCCATTGATATATGTGGCCCCCTTCAATGTTCAAAGAACTTATAAATAGACACGAGACGTCACTGGCCGCGAAAACATTTGAATTTCGAAATGTATCGTAGAAGAGCGCTATTGATTGGCTGACCTATATAGTGGGCTAATACAATCACCATATTAGGATGAATGACGCCGCTACTTGATAATGATGTCACTCTACTCACAATCGGAGTGTATGTTCTGATTGGTTCGTCGAACGTTCGTAGGGGAAATTTACACCTCGAATTTTGAACACTGAAGGGGGTCAGATAAATCAAGGCAGGTTCGAAGTGGGAACGTAGAAATTGGCTGGATAAAATGAAGATGGGAGATTACGAAATGTTGGATTACATTTGTTAAATATGGCGGAAATTTGGCAACCGTCTTGACCTCAGCATAAGAAAGGCTTGTCAAAGAAATTCAATCGTTGAACCCTGCTCATGGAAGTCATCGAAGACTGTCAGAGGTTATCCTTCAGGGTCCTTCTTGTAATGAGCATGTACGTCTGGTCGTACGGTCGTCCATCCGTCAACAACTTTTCACGCTTGAGTTATGGACCTTTATCATCAATCTGGCAACAATTTCTTGTCCAGTTCATATCTAGGTTACTATTTGATGGACAACTCCGAAACTTACATGAAGATGCTTATTACCTTGCCGATGTGCACTGTCATTTTGTTTTGTGTTTTGTTGCTTTGCCATAAAGTTATGGCCGTTTACCATGCCGGGCAACAATTCTTATGCTGTCCATATCTCTGTTATTATTTGATGAACAACTTTTTTTTTATGCTTTTCCTTGATTTCCAATACAGTTATCGCCCTTTATCCCGCCTGGAAACAATGTCTTGTTATGTTTTAGGTATTTCTGTGAGTTTTTACAGAGTTATGGCCCTCTATCCAGTCCGTCAAGGATTTCTTGTCCTGTCCATATATGTATTGCATTCTGGTAGGGTTTGAGTACTTCTCGAACAACTTTAAAACGTACTTCCTTCATGCTTAGTACCGTGTGCAAGCAATAACTCTCCAATCTCGTAGTTATTGTCCCAGTTCCTCAGCCTTTACATGAATACATACTTGCCCGGGCCGTAAGCCTATCTTGAGATCTTTTGAACTTACTTGGTACCTCTGCGAAGTCTGATTCCCAATGTTGAAAATCTTTATCTTCCATTCAAATGTTTATAAAAATTATGCTTCCAAGGCTGAGACGTTAATGCACCTCTTAGGTGATACCTCATATGCAGCAATACACTGGCGTGGCGCGGGATACGGGCTCCAAAGGCATCAGTGCGTGGAGTACCCTGTCCATTAGCTTAACATTAGACGGCACGGAAAGAGGGGTTTTTAAGACTTTCTCTGTAAAATGTTGGAGGTGCCGTGCCCTGGTGTTGCAGATACAGCAGAAAAGAATGTCATATAAAACAAATTGGTCACATCCAAGAATGCCTTATTGGTTCCATTTTTATTTTCAAAATGAGATTCACTCCACCAAATTGAGAAAGAACATCTTATCGCCGGTTTTGGGGATGGAATTTTAGCAAAGTTAGCAAAGGTGCCGTGCTTTGACGTTGAAGTATTGCTATTGCTTACTGTGTTCTGTAAATTGAACAGCCAGGTTATATATCTTGATGGTTCCTTAAGTCTTCAAACTTTGGGGAAAAGACGTTTCTGATGGAAAATGCTACTGTCTAGCCCATTGCTAATCGAATTAAGTTGCGCTGTGCGGCCCGCTCCAGTCAGGCGCATTGCTCGTAACATGACCGCTCTTGCTGAATATGCCACGTTTTTCGCCCGTCGTGAGATGAGTTAGTATATTGCAATATAGGTAGTTCTGTTCATCTGTCCACTTTTGTAAGCTGTGCAATATTTCCAGTTCCAGGTAATGGATTGGTATACAACTTTGGGTATACCTTACCCATGGGCAAAGAGGAACGCCATTCATTTTGAGGTCAAAGAGCCAAGGTTATTGTGGCCAAATCTCGGTAATCATTGGAGATTGAAAGTGATTATGCTATAGGTTACAGTTCCGAGATGTGGATTGTGATGACGAAGAAGCCTATTGATTTTTACCACTCAGTCAATTTGACCAAAGGGTGATCCGTGTAGTTAACATAATATCTCTAGAAGGATTGTCATGGCTTTCTAAATTAATATAACTCAGACAAATGGCAATGGGTCAGAAGTCTATTTTTCGAAGAGCAAGGGCACTTTTAATCGAACGTAGGAGGCCATGTTTTCAAGATGAGAATTTTGTGTTGAGTCTGAAATTGCGCGTCTTGTTGGTCACAGCTAGCTGCTGCATTTTGGACAAAAAATGCGGTTTTTCGATATTTTGACCAAATTTTCAATGAAATTGATAAAACGAACGTATAATTAACAAATATGCAACTGCGCCTCCATATTCGCCTCCAAGGATGCTGAACTGGTCCAAGCATACACCTGGAAAAAAGACATATTTTGATTGATTACAGTGGACACGATAATTTCGTCCAAAATGAGGTTAAAATTGCACAAATCAACATGACATCGCTATAATTATCTCGCTGATATCTTTTTTTCTACCGGTAGGTTATTTTCATACATCCAGAAAACGGACGACAGCCATTGGGCATTCAATAATACCAAATATGACCATGGTCACCCGAGTTTGGTTGCGAAATTTGCCCTCAAGTTACCCCTTATCCCTTTTTTCGGTAGAGTATGTCAAATGTGTTTGTTTTTTGCAGAGACCGCGATTTCACTCCACCATCGGATTCATGTTCACGGATAGAGAGCTGAAAACTTGAGCAACTTGAATTTGCGTCAAGCGATGCAATTTATATCTCACTGACCGTCATACTGACGTAACGTTAACATCATGGATTCCAAAAGTCATTCTCAACATTTTTCATTTACTTTTTACTGATATTTTTAACTGAATACAACTGTTTTTGTTGAAATAGAATAAATGGATATCCTTTAATAAAATGAGCAAAACCTCTACGCAAAAGGAAAACTGAAAGCTTTGAGACAGACAGTATAATAGAGTATATTAGCGATTTATGAAGTCAATAAAAGTATCATAGGCGATTAACAGATTAACATTGCCCAATTATCAGCTTTACCTTACATTTTGGCTTCTTGGTGAAGGGCCATATAATTATTGGCAACATCCATTTTTATACGCCCGCCCAAAAGGCGGACGTATTATGTGATGGCGGTTTCCGTCCGTCCGTTTGTCCGTTTGTCCGGTTCTCGTGTCCGGTCTATATCTGGGACAGTTTCCTATCCACAGCTCCAATTTTTGGTGAGTGGATACCCTACGGGTAGACGATGTGTCGCGTACCAAAATGAAGGTCGAGGTCACAGGTCAAAGGTCACGGGCCTAAAAAACAGGAAATCACTGAAGTGTTCGTGTCCGGTCTATATCTGTGAACGTTTTCTATCCACAGTTGCAATTTTTTGTGAGTGGATACGCCAGGTGGAGACGATGTGTCGCGTACCAAAATTGAGGTCGAGGTCAGAGGTCAAAGGTCACTTGCCAAAAATCAGGAAATTATTGATCGTTGACAGTTTTCTATCCACAGTTCTAATTTTTGGTGAGTGGATGCCCTAGCGGAGGGACGATGTGTTGCATATTAAATGTAGGTCAAGGTCAAAGGTCAGTGTGATCGAAAAATCAGGAAATCGTTAAAAATTTCTAATTTTTTGTGAGTGGATTCAATAGGCGGAAATGAAGTGATGCATACCAAAAATTAGGTCAAGGTCAAAGGTCACTGACCCCAAAATTAGGAAATTATTAAAAATAACATTTTTTGTGTCAGTAGATACATTAGGGGGACGCAATGTGTCACGTAGGTCACGGTTAAAGGTCAAGGTCACTGTGACCCCAAAATCGTGAAATTGTTAAAAATCATGAGTTTTTGTGTCCATTGAGAAATTGAGGGGAGACGGTTTGTCATGTACCAAAATTTAGGCCACGGTCACTGTGACCCCAAAATCAGGAAATCATGATTTTTTGTGTGCATTGAGAGAAGACGATGTGTTGTGTACCAAAATTGAGGGCAAAGGTCAAGGTCACTGTGACCCCAAAATCAAGAAATCATTAAGTCACATTTTCATATGTCTGTTGAAGACGAGGTCGTGTAATGTGATGTTGCGTTCTGTCCATTCATCCATTAACATTTGTTGTCCATGCGATAGCTCTAGTTTCAAGGTATGGATTGGTACCAAACTGTACCTTACTCGCATGGCAAAGTGAAGCCATACATGACATCAATTTGTCAAAGGTCTAGGTTGCAGTCCCCCAAAACTGAATCAAGCTTAGCTGACTAAATGTGTTGGAATATTGTTGGAATATTCGAAGTTCTTTCCCCTGCATTTATATGGTATTGCCCTGTGAAGTGGTCTCCCATGTTTGAAACGCTTCATTTGGTTAAACTGTTGTGAAATAAAAACTATACATTTACTAATTTAACGGGGAGAGGAATCCTTTATGAACTTCACACCTGTTTATTAACTCAAGAACAAAGGTTTACTTCATCACTTTCTTCTTCCTTCATGAAAAATTCTCTCGTCTGAAAGGAATCCATTTGCAGGAAAACTACTATTTTCTTGTGTTTGACTATTGTCGATTTCAGTGTGGGATATGTGAGCTCTCAGCTCTTGCTTCAAGGTCAACTAGTTACCAAGAGTTAAGCTCATTTTAGTTTATCATTCAATATAAGATGTGATATATGTTACATTCTCATAAGCAAAAAATTGTAGACCTTTCTCTGGATTGCTAGATCAATTGGAATCAAGGCTATTAAACAACCTTGAAATTTGAACCAATGTAATTCCAGATATACGGGCGTATATTGAAGCCCCTTGGGCTCTTGTTTTTTATAGAGTGAGCTTTCCTGATTAAAGGAGAAGAAAATATGTGACTAATGTATACACCGAATGAAAGATCTATATCCCCAACATCCAAAAATGTAAACAAATATTTTTTGCGATATTTTACCGCCTATCTATTCATATCGAAACATCAAAAACTGGAACCTGTGGACAGATTCATAAGTGCCGCCATCACAAGGGCTTGTGTCTGTTTTAACCAATCAGAAATGCCGTAAACATATTGCATGTGCACATCGCTGCGTGACGTCAGCCGGGCTCATACTCACTTCCGCCCTGTATGTCAAAGTATGAGAAGCTCTCGGGACTGCAGGTTTATATTTTGTTTACTGTTATAATTTGATAGTGGTAGTGTGCCAATATTCCACGAATACACGGGCATCATGCCGCAGTGTGTGGCGTTTGGCTGTTTTAACAGAACTGGGAATCCAAACCTTCCAAAGATCGTGACATTTCATCAGTTCCCAATGTTGAAACTAGATGTACTGAAACAGTGGGTGCATAATGTCGGTCGTTGGGATTTTATTCCAAACGCATCAGAGAAAAACTTTTGCACAGTGAGGCTGATGCAATAAATTGGAGTGAATTTATTGGTCTTTCAACACTATTTCAGTCATATCACGACGTTCGGTTCCTATTCCTGTCAAATTGTAATCATTCCAATGTAAGAAAGGCTTGGTTTGTAATCTATCTCCATGCAATGTCATTATATTTTCGCCTTCCTCGCTACAGAGCCTCGCGAAACCCGGGTGACGTCACACGCTTAGACGACCAGAGCCAAAATGGCGGCACGCTTGAGAGACAACGATGTGCAGATTGAACGCCGATTTGATCGAGTGGAAAAAATCGCAAAAAATATTTGCTCACATTTTTGGATACGGGTAAGATGACTCTTTCACTCGGTGTATATATTAGTCACATGTTTGTACCAAGTTTTCTTCCCCCGAGTTTTAGTCCGTGAGCCGAGTAGGCCCACCTTGCACCCACCCCCCACCACTTTCCGAAACTATGATTTTTTAGTACTTTGGAATGTGCCGAAGAAGAAAATATATGTTAACGCGCGAGATATTGGGATCAACTGGCAGATCAGAGAAGTTAAAAATTGCACCTAACGCCTTTATTTTGCGTTTGCGGTAAGGGGGTGGGGTTGCTAAAATGTTCCTAACTTTTTTATTTGTTGTCCAATGGATTAAAATGAGGTATCTTTTTATTCAGCATAAACGGAGGAATCAGTCCGAAACAGCAAACGTTCTAATATTTCAACATTATGACGTCAGTAGGGGGCAATCTCCAATTTCACGAAAAGAATGTCAAAATTGACTAACTAC
The DNA here is from genome assembly GCA_036873755.1 of Hanleya hanleyi. Taxonomy (NCBI): domain Eukaryota; kingdom Metazoa; phylum Mollusca; class Polyplacophora; order Lepidopleurida; family Hanleyidae; genus Hanleya; species Hanleya hanleyi. Next base: position 11,288 of record JAVTVY010034189.1, read on the forward strand.
AAGCAATACTGATAACTAGTCATATTTCTGCAACATTATCTATGTAACCTGGTTTAATATGTTGTTTTTATTTGTATTTTGTGCTTCAATACATTGAAATATTTCCAATGTTGTAAACTAGCACTAACATGGATAAATAAACTTAGCACTATGTTACTTATGCAATGAATAGTAGGGGTTGTTAAAATGTTCTTAACTTTTTTATTTGTTGTCCAATTGATTGAAATGAGGTATCTTTTTATTCAGCATAAACGGAGGAATTAGTCCAAAACAGCAAACGTTCTAATATTTCAATAGTATGACGTCAGTAGGGGTCCATCTCCAAATTTCACAAAAAAAATGTCAAAATTGACTAACTACAAGCAATACTGATAACTAGTCATATTTCTGCAACATTATCTATGTAACCTGGTTTAATATGTTGTTTCATTTGTATTTTGTGCTTCAATACATTAAAATATTTCCAATGTTGTAAACTAGCACTAACATGGATAAATAACTTAGCACTATGTTACCTATGCAACGAATAGTAGGGGTGGGGTTGCTAAAATGTTCATAACTTTTTATTTGTTGCCCAATTGATTGAAATGAGGTATCTTTTTATTCAACATGAGCCGGAGAATCAGGCCAATATAGTAAACTTCTAATATTTACTTATTGTGACGTCACTAAGGGGTCATCTACAATTTTCATATGAAATCGTATTTTTACCAAAATTGTTACCTAAAATGGTTCAAATGATTCTTTTTTGGTTAGTCGAACACATGCAGGATACAAATATATTTGCTAGTAAGCGCTGAAGTAACATTCAACATAAATATGCAAAGTAGAATATCAAGATTTATTTATTTGAAAAGTTCGTTCGTTTTCTGTATGGAGGCGAAGTTACCTAAATGGTTATAAATTTTTTATTCCTTGTCCAATTGATTGAAATGAGGTATTATATATGCAACATAAACTGCGATACCGGATATAAACAATGGTGCGCAGGGGTCAAAGGACACTTCCGGTCACGTGACCGGAACCGGAAGTTGTCACAAGACAGGTGGCGCCCCTTGTCGGAAGTAGGTAATTAAGAACCAATTTAGCCTGTCAATGGTCAGAAGAGTCAATTTAGCCTTTACATCATGTCAATGGGTAAAGGTCATTTCCGGTCACGTGACAGAACCAGTTTAGGTAACAATTTTGGTAAAAATACGATTTCATATGAAAATTGTAGATGACCCCTTAGTGATGTCACAATAAGTAAATATTAGAAAGTTTGCTATATCGGCGTGATTCCCCGGCTCATGTTGAATAAAAAGATACCGCATTTCAATCAATTGGACAAAAAATAAAAAAGTTAAGGACATTTTAGCAACCCCACCCCTTCTATTCATTGCAGAAGTAACATAGTGCTAAGTTAGTTATCCATGTTAGCGCTAGTTTACAACATTGGAAATATTTCAATGTATTGAAGCACAAAATACAAATGAAAACAACATATTAAACCAGGTTACATAGATAATGTTGCAGAAAGATGATTAGTTATCAGTATTGCTTGTAGTTAGTCAATTTTGACATTTTTTTCGTGAAATTTGGAGATGGCCCCCTACTGACGTCACAATATTGAAATATTAGAACGTTTGCTGTTTTGGACTGATTCCGCTGTTTATGCTGAATAAAAAGATACCTCATTTCAATCAATTGAACAACAAATATAAAAGTTAGGAACATTTTAGCAACCCCACCCCCTTACCGTAAACGCAAAATAGAGGCGTTAGGTGCAATTTTTAACTTCTCTGGTCTGCCAGTTCATCCCAATATCTCGTGTGTTAAGATATATTTTCTTCTTCGGCACATTTCAAAATACTAAAAAAATCATAGTTTCGGAGAGTGGTGAGGGGGGGGGGGTGCAAGGTGGGCCTACTTAGCCCACGGACTATTTCAAGTAGTTTGAATTAACCCTTTCTGGCCTGGGTGATAGAGGGTTTGAAAATTTAGCGCTCTATTTTCGCGGTATCCCCAAAATGACTGACAATCGAGAGCCAAGACTTCGCAGGTTTACAATATTATATTGGACTAATTTTTTAGCCCATTCCCCTAATTCTAGTCATTAACCATCATGCTATAATTCAAAATGCCGTTCATGTGGAGGCATCCATAAATCCATGTTGTTCATATAAACATGAACATAAACAGCTCAAAATATGACGGTTTAATTCAAAATGGCGGACATGTGGGGTCATCTGAAAATCACACTTTTTTATGTTTCTATAGAGTTCAAGGCAGTTATTGCACAGTGTGCAAATTTATCACAACCGAGGGATCTCTAAGCTTAGCCTAACATCCTATTCCCATTTTTAATCTATTTACATATCCCAAAGATCAAGATGTCGGCCATATGTAGTCATCTGAAAATCAAAATGGTGCGAAGTTATCAAAACTGAGATATGTCTAAGCATATAATAGCATCTAAATACCTCGATTTTGAGTGCATTTGGTTTTCACTAAGATTAAGATATTCTGGTAAAATTCAAAATGGCGGTCAAATGGGGTCATCTGAACTGGGAGATATCTGAGCATAGCTTACGCCCATTTTGAATCTATTTACAAACCGCTAAGATCAAGATTTCACCGTCAAATTCAAAATAATCGCCTTATGGGGTCATCCGAAAATCATACCTTTTCACATTGCTCCTATAGTTCAATGCATTATTCAAAGCTCACTGTTCAAATATTTCCAAAATGACAGATATGTGTATCGGAGTATGGCCTGATATCGTTGGCACATTTTGAGTCTATTTGTTTTACTCCAAGGTCAAGATATGATGATAAAATTCAAAATGGTGGTCGTATGAGGTAATCTGAAAATCATACTTTTTTTCATCTTGCTCGTATAGTTCAAGGTACTATTCACAGCGCTAATTTATCAAAACTGAGTGATCTCTGGGCATAGCCTAACATCTTTTGCCCATTTTGAATCTATTCACATATCCCGAAGTTCAAGATTTGATGGTCAAATTCAAAATGACGGCCATATTTGGGTCATCGAAATATCTTATTTTTCATGCTGCTCTTTTAGTTCAAGGCATTATTCTCAGCTCACTGTGCAAATTTATCAAAGTTTGGATATATCTATGGATAGCTTAACATCCTATGCCCATTTTGAAGTTATTTTTCATATTTCTCCAAGATCGAAAAATGATGGTCAAATTCAATAAAATGGCAGCCCTTGGGTCATTAAAAAATCCTGCTTTTCAAAGTTGCTTGTTTAGATAAAGGCATTATCCTTAGTTGTGAGAATTTATCAAAACAGCTTGTGCCCATTTTGAATCTATTGGCTTACTTTACAAATTAAAAATGATGACTGAATTCAAAATTGAGAAGAGAAAAAACATAAAAATATCATTATTAAGACTTTTCATTGACGCCATTTTTAATTTATTTATGATTAATTGTTCTAGAATTCCTCAATTATGCCATATTCAACGCTTAGTGATTCCAATGTGCAAAATAATTCGAATCATATACCTTCTAGTTTAAAACATGAATTCTCATACACATCTATAGGGATATATGCTGTTCCTCAGTAATTTCAAGGAATGTGGTGGCCATATTTGATGCCATATTGGATTTTGGGTCCCAATAGTATCAATTTTCAAGAATGACAAGACAATGTTACTTTTTTGTAAATAAACACAGTAAACATAGGTAGCTGGTTACGGAAATTGAAATTTTACTCATGATGATGGGTGAGGACTAGAGAGGCATGTCAAAGCTACACCTACCACAGAATTTATGGCAAACAACCGGATTATGATAGAACATATCTCCAGCATCTGGTGGGGGGTGTGTGTTTTTTGGGGGGGGGATATTTATCAGGGTCAGACTACCACACTCAATTCCTATCATCGAGCTAAGAGGCACAATGTGTTTGTGCATAGGCTTGGGTATCTGCATACAACACCTAGCTACCACACTCTTAAGGATAGCTGTGCCCTTAGAGGGTCAAAATTGGTCTCTTTTTTTTTTATTTCTTCATTCAAATATTCACTATTTCCTCTAACATTTGGTGAAGAAATGAAATGAAAATTATAAATAGAAGTGCTTCAATATTAGGATTAACAATTTAGTTTCCGAGGCACTGGAACAATTAAACAGATTGCCTTAGCTTGGGCTTGGCTACTATTATTTTGTCTGTTAAATTTCCGTTTCCAAAACTCATTTCCGCAGTATTATGGTAAGCTAATTATCTATTAGTCCTACTTATTTACATTAATCTACCCCCTTCTGATCAAAACCATGCAAACGTCCGTATTTTTGTTTCTAATTATAACAGTGACACTTCACTCAGACACCCGCCGTGAAGTGATCTTCACAGATGTGAACAATTATCAGCTGAACAAGTTTTAGCAAGTTTTTAAAGTTTTAATTGGACTTTAAAGCGCCTTGATGAAAAAAACCTAAGTGTAATAGTTATCCAGAATAAACAGGAATTCGAGTAGATCCCATTAGATAGATTAAAAATGTATTTGACAATAGAATTCAAGCAAAAAATTTGGATTAATTCATTCCGAGATCCGAGATTTAAACGCTTATTTCTCGAAAAGTATCCATGCTACGCTTTTGAAATTTGGCATGCTTGTTACTTATAAGGTGATCTAGTAAACTTTATCTCACTTTTTGTAAATTCGGATTAGTTTTTTAATTATTCAACTTTTAAGACAAACTACCGTAAAATAGTACGATTTTTTCCAATTTATTTTAGTAAAATAGCTGTAAAAACAAAACCAGGCAAAAATTTAAAAAAATGAGATTACAGAGCATACCAAGCGTTTTGACATAATTCAATATTATGAAAATTTGACACCTTTAACCAAAACGATTTTCCAGTATCATTTTGGATCAAACTCGCCGTATTTGGATGTCTGAGACTAGTTCTGGTTAAAAGTGTTATATTATACATATGACGGGAATTCCCCCCAAGAATATCACCAAAAATTGCAAAAACAAACAAATGCATATTTACTAGTAAACAAATTTTTGACAAATCTTTTGTCGGTAAAATTCAGAATACGAAAATTCAGTATTTCCTCTCTCAAGCTAATAACTTTTTGAAATAAACAAGAGGAAATTATATTTTCGGATTTTAAACGCAAATCACTAAGGAAAAAAATACAGTCAAACCGAACACCTCCTTTGAGTTTGCAATATGTGGAGGGGGATTTCAAGGTTAAATTCATGTTTTGATTTCTGCAATCAAAGGCGTGCAAGAATGTATATTGAAGCCCATAATGCTCTTGTTAATCTTTGGATTTTATTTTGAATGAACAGGTACAATGTACATCAAAGATAAACAGAAACTATCACGAAAGGGCTCGGGAATTCTCATTATCTTATATATTACATATATATCTTTGGCCAGAACAAAAACTCTGAAATGATCAAAGACAAAGGAAAACGAACATTTTTATTGATAAATGAAGGTGAATCGAACCATGAATAGCCATAATCCCCCCCAAAACATAGATGACGGAAAATTCTCTAATAATTTAATCAAAAGAAGTGAAATTTCCTACCATAAATCAGCCACCGATAAAATTTATTAGAACAAAAAATTCACTGGTATATTATCTTGCAGATAATCCATTATTTATCTGTTATTTTAATATTTTTTAACATATTAAAAGAATACCTAATTGATTTTTGGGGAGATTGAATTATTAGATGATTTACCTGGAGAAAACTGTGGATCTGAATAACTTCCGTTTCTGTTTTGTGAAGAGATTCGAAGATGGTGAAATGCAGATTTCGAGTACAGTACAGACATTTTCATTGCTTAATGACGAAAGCAGGAAAGCGAAGCGGATCATGCAGACCTGACTATAATTTCGAAGAGACAGAAGAAATAATTGAATATCCATCGATTAACTTTATAACTAGTCCCACAATATGAAGTCGAACCCGATAGTATACATGTAGATACTTTGTTGAAGGTGATTACTTCCACGCGGTCAGATGATATTACGCTTATTGCATCAGCTTGGATTTTCAGCTGAGGGTCCTTGTCTAGCAGTGTTTATTTGTACCCAATCATTGGTCTTGTACAGACGAAAGCAGCCCAGGCAGAAACCGCTCTTCAGGGGCCGCGGAACCGGGGGGGGGGGGGGGGGGGGCTACAGACCCTCACTTTTTGAGACTGCAATGTTATAAGTCCTATCTTAGATAGGGGGGCATTTTACGGTTTTTTCATCTGCTAGCTGTCTTTGAGTAAACAAAACCACAGATGGGAAGAAATAAACACAGCTACAATATGTATAATAGACAAGGTCCCTCAGCTGAATGTAAGTGCTGACATAAGCGTGGTAAGAACATTTACTTGTGTGTATGCGAATTTAATGGCGTCCTCGCTTCTCTCAGGTCAAGAGAATGGAAATGTGTTTGTCAAAAGGATATGTGACGAAAACACGGGAATAACTCCCTTGTGTGTGATGGTAATCAAGCTGAATTTCTTTTTCAATCCAAAACCTGTCAAATCAGATTTTTCTAGAAGTTTACATACTGAAATATCAGCCTCGAAGAAATTGCGATGCTTGGTTGTATAAAAATAGAGAATTGATAGATTAAAATGTGCTCCTCGACCTGATTTGGTACTTTGGAGGCATTTACAGTGAGGATTTTCTCATATAGCAAAAATATGACACCTCAAACCGAAATAATTTTGTCACACAATATATTAGGAAGTTTGTTTATTGGAAAGAACCTCAAATGGTTTTGGTTTGAGGTGTCATATTTTTGCTAAAGGCAAAAACCCTTTATGAAAATGACCAAAAATACCAAAATAAGCTCGGGAGCACAATTTGATCAATCATATCTCCATTTTTATGCAACTGAACATCTCAGTTTTATCAAAGGGGATATTTCAGTATGTAAACTTCAAGAAAAATCTTATAGGACAGGTTTTGGAGTGGAAAAAAAAACAAATTGGCTTTATTACCATCACACACAAAGGAGTTTTTCGTATGTAAACGTAACATATCCTTTGGTCGCATGGAATCGAGCCTCCTCTCACAGTCTGCTGTAGTCGTTCTTATCATGCTTACTACATCTGGCGAGTTGCGAACACTTCTCCTTGAAAGCCAGTTGACTGCTGAGAAACACATTGGAATAGCCAACTATTGAATGTGGATAATCTCGAACTTTCAGATAGCGGACCAGGCCGTCGCGTATCGTCATCAGCGACTTTGTTCCGTACTCTTGCCCTCCCGACCTCTTCACCATACGGAAGAATTCCGCCAGATAGGTGTCTAATTCCCATGCAGGCAGCTCTTCCATGCATCGATGATCGTTGTGTGGCTGGCCCTTGATGTGTCTCTCGAACATTGCCACCGCCCACACCGTGGTTTTGAAAGCGGTTCCAATCCTCTCTGCCGAACTGAAAGCGCCCTTTATTCGGTCACTGACCCGGAGTCCGTCTGCCCTGATTCCCCGAATACTGCTCTGCACCCTACGAGGAATATCTCCAATATTTGGTTGAATGCCTGTATGACCCTCCTCTTGTGGCTGACCATCATGTCCCTGTACTGAAAATACAAAACATAAGCAATGTTTCACTCAGAACTAGATACAGTCGATCGAATACGATCGAAGAGATATCCCATTTGCACATTGAGTGAAGAACACATCCTTATTATTCGTTCATTTAGGGGAACCCAACTGGTCTATGGTCACTTTTAGGAGAGGGAATCGATGATGATTTTGAATAAGATGTCGTTCACCGGTTGCAGAGATACCGGAGTTGATGCAAATAAGATTTGGTGATGTCGCAAAGTGAACTGAAGATAATGAACTAAATGTATGCTGGAATACTGTCGAACCTTTAATTCAATCTCTTGCGAGCTTATAATATTGCTTATATATAGCATAATGCAAACTATTCAAGTTTGTTTTTGAAAATTTTTTGATCAGTCGTTCTATTTTTCACGGGGCGATGTAGGCCCGTAGGGACTAATGGTCCTGTTCTGTAGTCAGGAAAAATTGAGCTGCAGCTCTGTGTCTTGCTAACACAGCAAAAGATAGAGTTCTTACACGACAAGAAAGAGGTCTGAAACTTCCTTCTTTAGAATGTCCAGGTTTCTGTGTTTTTAATGTTCGCGTATAGTTGCAGGTCTAATATGTTTAAGTTACATTTCCATTTATCTAATTTTATGCGTGTTTTAGTTCATTTTCCAGTGGCACTACTTTCATGCTCAAAATATGTCGTCTGCTAAACCACAGATTTTGAGAGGCGCATGTTGAGTGATTTTGTGGGACTAACTCATTCTCATTAGAAAGCATGTTTGGGCAGTAATTTAGTATTAAATAATACCAGTATAAGTGTAATTCATTGTAGAAAACAATGGGATATTTCACTTTGCCTGTATTCATTTACATTTTCATGAAATATGTGTGTTGAGTTACAGTTTGGAATTTTCGCCATTTAAGCTCACCCCTCAAGACCCTCTCCATTATCTTTTTATAGTAAGTTTCTAAAATCCAGTGGTGGTCAAATCATTTACGTAATAATTTCCCTGTATTCAGAAATGTTTTCTTTTCATTCTACTTCTGAAATATTCATGAAATGTTGCAAGCATTTTCCCCTGATCTACAGAAAGAGCTCTGCATATCAGTTTTGAAGCTGTAAGGTGACAGGGGAGATAACCAAATAGAACTGTAATATATTATTTCATGTACCTCCTCCCTAGTATGAGGCCATGAGAGGATGCATCCCAGCATAGCTTCAGTCCATCTAACCATGAGGATTTTACATTGTATCTCAATACTCATTTTTACCCCTCGGCCAATTTTGGCCATGGGGTATTGTCGTCTTGAACGTCCGTCTGTTCGTACGTCCGTACGTGAGCGAGATAGACGGAAAACGGTTCCACTGAAGAATTCCAAATTTGGTATGCTTATTTACCTAGTCAAGGACCAGAAGCCTATTGAATTGGGACCTGATTGGATGGAAACCTTGGCGGCCATCTTTAATTTTATGCAAAATGGATAATGATCCATATCTCGGAAACCATTCAACTGTTCAATACGAAAGTTAGTATACATCATAGATACATTAAGCAACTTTCAATGAATTACCAAACCGGCTTTTCTGATTAGCTGGAAATCCTGGAGGCCATCTTTAATTTGTGCAAAATCGATAATGATACATATCTCTGTTACCATTCAATTGTTTTATATGAAAGTTGGTATTCATCATCGATGCATACAGATACTTTAAATCGGGACCTGATTGACTGAAAACCTTGGTGGCCATCTTTAATTTATGCAAAAACTTTAATGATATATATCTTTGATATCATTTAAGTGTTCTATACCAATCTTGGTATACAGCATCGATGTATCAAGAGACTTGCAATGAATAACCACATCAGTTCCTCTGATTGGAGAGAAGGATGGGTGGCCATCTTTAATTTATGCAAAATCATTAATGATCTCGTTCTCTGATACCGTTCAAGTGCTCGAAGTAAAATTTGGTATACATCATCGATGCATACTTACGACAAATGACAGTTCTGGTTTCTCTGATTGGGCGGAAACCTTGGTGGCCATCTTTAATTTATGCAAAATCTTTAATGATGTATATCTGAGATACCATTTCAGTGTTCTATACAAAACTTGGTATACAGCATCAATGTATCAAGAGAATTTCAATTAATAACCACATCAGTTCCTCTGAGTGGCAGGAAGGATGAGCGGCCATCTTTAATTTATGCTAAATCATTAATGATCTCTATCTCTGATACTGTTTAAATGCTCGATGTAAAATTTGGTATACATCATTGATGCATGAAGAAACTTATGTAATGAAAACCGGTTTCTCTGATTGGACGGAAACCTTGGGGGTCATTCTGAATTGCAAAATTTTTGATAATCTTTATATTTGTGACTTGACTGCTTGGTGTTCCTGACATCTTGGCTCAAATTGAATACATTATGAATGTACCGAGAGACGAGGGGTTTTCAGATGCGCAGCTTCGTATTGTTATTTACTGCTGAAGGATATGCTTTCGATTATCTGAAAAAAGTGAAATTTTTACAAATATTGGTAACATGCAGTGAAGACATTATTTTATCATTTCATCAGGTTGGTTTCATAATAAATGTCTGTCCCAGCGGTTTTTAAAAAAAATATATATACGTGTACAATTACACTAATGCACTAGAGATCCTTGTTGAGAGGAATGTGTGAGACTACAAGTATGGCTCTTCGCCATGAGATGGAACATCAAAGAGTTAGTGGAATTATTCCAACAGCCTATTTTACATTTAAATAGCCCCGTTTCAGTGCCTAAGGCTCTAGTTTATTTTATTTATTATTTGTTGTTATAGAAAGCGAAATTTTAAGTTGGCTCCAGGTGGCGCCACCTACGGGCATATGTGGATGAACCGTGACCCCAAGCTACATCTTGTGGCATGATATCTACAGACCATATCTTGGCGCCCACCATTGTCCGATAATTGTAAGCTAATGACAAGAGGATCATTTTGTCCATTGTTACTAAGAACAAGTGATTGATTTGTAATTTTGTTTGCAGAATGTCGAATTTGAAAAAGAAAAAGATCGAAAAAGTGACACTGGAAAACACCAAGATATTATCTGTCTAAATTTCAGGAGTTTCAAGATTTCTAGAAACTGTACTTGATGTCGGTTGTTAAAGTACAAGTGAAATGAGTAAAGTTAGTCTGAAAGTGAATGTCCAGAGGATCCTTCGTCTTCGTTTTGTAGTATTTGTGTTTTTTTGGAGTTTTTTTGGAACGTGTCATCATTGGGTACTGGAAGCGAAGACAAATCTCTTTGACACTTTGGCATGAGTTTGGCATTAGGAACGAATGCTAATTCTGTTCTGTTTACTGGGCTAGTTTGAGACATCTATTTTAAGATACCATGCTCGAAAATAGTAAAATGGTACAAATTTGATACTAAAGGGATCCGGTCCGTGCAGTAATGTTGAAAGTGTCTGAATCCTGATTATCTCCCTTGGATCGAAACATGCAGTAGTCTACAGTTGTCGAGTTGTGACGTTGTGTCACAAGAGTGACATCCTTTCGTATAGTCGGCCTGTCGGCAGACGAAACTGTAAAACAGTTCACTTGCAACGGCACGGAGTAAAGTAAACTGATTTAAAATTTGAAGAAATACATTTTAATTCGGAATCATTTGAACTCATTCTCTATAGTAAATATATAGAATATGCCCCACCGTTTGATCCGCCAACTCTTGTGATGCAACGTCACAACTCTGGAATATCATACTAATTTGAAGCGTAACTTGGATTTTCGAATCGGACCAAAACAGGTATCTTGCACAACTAGGCCCCATGTGGAACCCGTGTACTAAATTTGAGAAAGATCCATACAGTACTTCCTAGGAAATCACGATAACGAAGTTTCATGGGGAAATTCAAGATGGCCGCCTGGTGGCCATATTGGACTTTCGAATCAGACCGAAAAAGGCATCTTGCACAACTAGACCCCAAGGGGAACCAGTGTACCAAATTTGAGAAAGATCCATGCAGTACTTCCTGAGAAATCACGATAACAAAGTTTCATGGAGGAAATCCAAGATGGCTGCCTGGTGGCCATACTGGATTTTGGAATCGGACCAGAAAAGCTATCTTGCACAACTAGGCCACATGGGGAACCTGTGTAACAAATTTGACAAAGATCCATGCAGTAGTTCCTGATAAGTCACGATAACAAAATTTCATGGGGAAATTCAAAATGGCAGACTAGTGGCCATATTGGATTTTCGAATCGGACCAAAAAAGGTATATTGCACAACTGGACCACAAAGGGAACCTGTGTACCAAATATGAGAAAGATCCATGCAGTACTTTCAGAGAAATCACGATAACAAAGTTTCAAGGGGAAATCCAAGATGGCTGCCTGGTGCCCATATTGGATTTTCGAATCGAACCACAAAAGTTATCTTGTACATCTAGGCCCCAAGGGGAACCTGTGTACCAAATTTGAGAAAGATCCATGCAGTAGTTCCTGGGACCTGTGTACCAAATATGAGAAAGATCCATGCAGTACTTTCAGAGAAATCACGATAACAAAGTTTCAAGGGGAAATCCAAGATGGCTGCCTGGTGGCCATATTGGATTTTCGAATTGAACCACAAAAGTTATCTTGTACATCTAGGCCCCAAGGGGAACCTGTGTACCAAATTTGAGAAAGATCCATGCAGTAGTTCCTGAGAAATCACAATAACAAAGTTCCATGGGAAAATCCAAGATGGCCGCCTTGTGGCCACATTGGATTTTCGAATCGGACTAGAAAAGGCATCTTGCACAACCGGACCACAAGGGGAACCTGTGCACCAAATTTGAGAAAGATCTACGCAGTAGTTCCTGAGAAATCACGATAAAGTTTCATGGGGAAATCTTAGATGGCCGCCTGGTGGCCATATTGGATTTTCGAATCGGACCAAAAAGGGTGTCTTGCACAACTAGACCACATTGGAACCTGTGTACCAAATTTGAGAAAGATCCATGGAGTACTTCCCGAGAAATCACATTAACAAAGTTTCATGGGGAAATCCAAGATGGCTGCCTGGTGGCTATATTGGATTTTCGAATCGGACCGGAAAAGGTATCTTGCACAACTAGACCCTAAGGGGAACCTGTGTACTAAATTTGAGAAAGATCCATGGAGTAGTTCCTGAGAATGGATTTTCGAATCGAACCAAAAAGGGTATCTTGCACAGCTAGACCACAAGGGGAACCTGTGTACCAAATTTGAGAAAGAAACATGCAGTAGTTCCTGAGAAATCGCGATAACAAAGTTTCAAGGGGAAATCCAAGATGGCCATCTGGTGGCCATATTGGAGTTTCGAATCTGACCGCAAAAGGTATCTTGCACAACTAGACCCTAAGGGGAACCACTGTGTACCTAATTCGAGAAAGACCCATGCAGTAGTTCCTGAGAAATCGCGATAACAAAGTTTCATGGGGAAAGCCAAGATGGCCGCCTTGTGGTCATGTCGGATTTTCGAATCGAACCAAAAAGGGTATCTTGCACAGCTAGACCACAAGGGGAACCTGTGTACCAAATTTGAGAAAGAACCATGCAGTAGTTCCTGAGAAATCGCGATAAAGTTTCATGGGGAAATCCAAGATGGCCATCTGGTGGCCATATTGGAGTTTCGAATCTGACCGCAAAAGGTATCTTGCACAACTAGACCCTAAGGGGAACCAGTGTACCTAATTCGAGAAAGACCCATGCAGTAGTTCCTGAGAAATCGCGATAAAGTTTCATAGAGGAAATCCAAGATGGCTGCGTGGTGGCCATACTGGATTTTGGAATCGGACCAGAAAAGCTATCTTGCACAACTAGGCCACATGGGGAACCTGTGTAACAAATTTGACAAAGATCCATGCAGTAGTTCCTGATAAGTCACGATAACAAAATTTCATGGGGAAATTCAAAATGGCAGACTAGTGGCCATATTGGATTTTCGAATCGGACCAAAAAAGGTATATTGCACAACTGGACCACAAAGGGAACCTGTGTACCAAATTTAAGATACATGCAGTACTTGCTGAAAAATCATGATAAAGTTTCATGGGGAAATCTAAGATGGCCGCCTGGTGGCCATATTGGATTTTTGAATTGAACCGGAAAAGGTATCTTGCACAACTAGACCCCAAGGGGAACCTGTGTACCAACACAGCAAGGAAGCAATCAGAGATTGCTCAATTGTATGCCCCCTCTTCCGCTTTAATCCGACACTGCCCCGCCATTGTTCCGTTCTGTATTGGTCGGTGGAGGCCTAATTTGGATAATTATAAAAATTCTGTTTCAGTCACTTTTTTCGGCATGCCTCGCATAATACATATTCCAAGTATCGACCAACAAGTAATAATACAATGTTTTGATTGAAGATGGTCGCCAGGGCTTTCGCCAAATCCGAAAATGTGACCTGGTTATGAGACCTACATTCCTTGCAAGTATATTGTGGTGAAATTATGAAGCGATCAGTGAATTTTGAATTTTGCACCCAATTCACTCTTTTAGGGGCAATTTCATACTTCAGGACTTATGTGGTCTGCTTTGGAATGTAGAATAACAATTTTATAGCAATTTTCCCAGACCAAATCGCTTATGGACTGAGATTCAGCCTGAACAAAATAAATATATCCCATTCACTTAGGTTTGATGAACAAAGGGCCATAACTCTTGAAAATATAACTGAAAGCAGAGAAACTTCACGCTGCACAAGTATGGGGAATTGACCACATATCATGCAAATTCCATACTTGTCCATACAAAATTAACCGAGATCCAGCCCGGACAAGTCTCAATTCACAAAGATTTCAAGAACAAAGGGCCATAACTCTTGAAAATATTCGCGAAATGTGGAGAAACTTCATGCTGCACGACTACAGGGCACTGACCACATATCCTGCAAATTCCATACTTGTCCATACAATATTAACCCACATCTATCCAGCCCGGACAAGTCCCAATTCACAAAGACTTGAAGAACAAAGGGCCGTAACTCTTGAAAATATAGGCGAAACGCGGAGAAACTTCACGCTGCACAACTATAGGGCACTGACCACATATCCAGCAAATTTCAAAATTGTCCATACAATATTAACCAAGATCCAGCCCGGACAAGTCCCAATTCACGGAGATTTCAGGAACAAAGGGCCATAACTCTTGAAAATATAAGCGAAATGGGGAGAAACTTTACGTTGCACAACTGTGGGGTACTGACCACATATCATGCAAATTTCGTACTTGTCCATACAATATTAACCAAGATCCAGCCCGGACAAGTCCCATTCACAGAGATTTCAGAAAAAGGGCCATAACTCTTGAAAAATATACCGCAACTCGGAAAAAACTCTACGCTGCACAACTACGAGGCACTGGCCACATTCCATGCAAGTTTCAATCCTGTCCATCAAATATTAACCGAGATATCGCGCGGACAAGAAATTCGGACAGACAGACGTACGCTCCGACAGATGGATGGACAGACGGACGGACGGACAAAGCGATCGCTATATGCCCCCCCTCTAATTAGAGGGGGGCATAAATATGAGAAAGATCCATGCAGTACTTCCAGAGAAATCACGATAAAGTTTCAAGGGGAAATCCAAGATGGCTGCCTGGTGGCCATATTGGATTTTCGAATCGAACCAGAAAAGTTATCTTGTACATCTAGGCCCCAAGGGGAACCTGTGTACCAAATTTGAGAAAGATCCATGCAGTAGTTCCTGAGAAATCACGATAACAAAGTTCCATGGGAAAATCCAAGATGGCCGCCTTGTGGCCACATTGGATTTTCGAATCGGACAAGAAAAGGCATCTTGCACAACCGGACAACAAGGGGAACCTGTGCACCAAATTTGAGAAAGATCTACGCAGTAGTTCCTGAGAAATCACGATAACAAAGTTTCATGGGGAAATCTTAGATGACCGCCTGGTGGCCATATTGGATTTTCGAATCGGACCGAAAAGGGTGTCTTGCACAACTAGACCACAAGTGGAACCTGTGCACCAAATTTGAGAAAGATCCATGGAGTACTTCCCGAGAAATCACATTAACAAAGTTTCATGGGGAAATCCAAGATGGCTGCCTGGTGGCCATATTGGATTTTCGAATCGGACCGGAAAAGGTATCTTGCACAACTAGACCCTAAGGGGAACCTGTGTACCAAATTTGAGAAAGATCCATGCAGTAGTTCCTGAGAAATCACGATAACAAAGTTTCATGGGGAAATCTTAGATGGCCGCCTGGTGGCCATATTGGATTTTCGAATCGGACCGAAAAGGCCGGCCGGGTGTCTTGCACAACTAGACCACAAGTGGAACCTGTGTACCAAATTTGAGAAAGATCCATGGAGTACTTCCCGAGAAATCGCATTAACAAAGTTTCATGGGGAAATCTTAGATGGCTGCCTGGTGGCCATATTGGATTTTCGAATCGAACCGGAAAAGCTATCTTGCACAACTAGACCACAAGGGGAACCTGTGTACCAAATTTGAGAAAGATCCATGGAGTAGTTCCTGAGAAATCGCGATAAAGTTTCATGGGGAAATCCAAGATGGCCATCTGGTGGCCATATTAGAGTTTCGAATCTGACCGCAAAAGGTATCTTGCACAACTAGACCCTAAGGGGAACCAGTGTACCTAATTCGAGAAAGATCCATGCAGTAGTTCCTGAGAAATCGCGATAACAAAGTTTCATGGGGAAAGCCCAGATGGCCGCCTTGTGGTCATATCGGATTTTCGAATCGAACCAAAAAGGGTATCTTGCACAACTAGACCCCAAGGGGAACCTGTGTACCAAATTTGAGAAAGAACCATGCAGTAGTTCCTCAGAAATCGCGATAACAAGTTTCATGGGGAAATCCAAGATGGCCACCTGGTGGCCATATTGGATTTTCGAATCGAACCAGAAAAGGTATCTTGCACAACTAGACCCCAAGAGGAACCTGTGTATCAAATTTGAGAAAGATCCATGCAGTAGTTCCTGAGAAATCGCGATAACAACAATTGTTTACTGACGGACTGACTGACGGACGGACGACGGACGAAAATTGATTTGAACAGCCCACCATCTACTTCTATTGTCCGAAAACAAAATTCCATTTTGGCCCCCAGGTGGTGTCACCTATGGGTCATCTGTAAATGACATAAGTGACCTATTGTGGCAAGCTATCCGCGTACTAAATTAGTAAATTCCGTTCAATTCACAGAATTAGAAGTTCACGTTGATCTATACTTGGCGCCACCTATGGGTTTGTGTGTACGGAATATCCAAAGTGACATGTTGTCGTGGTAAGTCAGCTACATACCAAATTTGGAAAGAATCTTTCGGTCCTTATATTATTGTTTGGTAACAAATATGTCCGGAAACAAAAGTACAGTGCGCCCCACCTATGCGTGTGTGGGCGGAATGCAAAGTCATGTGACATCTTGTGGCAAGTTATCGAAAGCGCAGATCCATGGACTTCGAAATCTCCATCCATTTCTTGTCTTTGTTATGAAAGGTAATAGGTTCTTGGTTGACTAAAGTTGTCTAAAACTGTACCAAGATCCGGCTATTGGCAAAAATGAACCTCGGGAGCCCTGTAGTTATATTTGATCGTTTGGACATACCAAAATACAATCAAAGGGATAATTTGAGTATTCAGAACATGGAATGCAATAATGATGTGCAAAGAAGGCAATGAGGAGACGATGGATTTATTTACCAAAATAAGGTGAACATTGACAGTCATTGTGCATAGCATGACTGCCCGATTATTGGACAAGCCCTATATTATTGGACACCTAGCAGTGGGGCTATTTTCTGAAAATATTACATAACTGTAATACAAAATAAAATTTACAGTTGAGTTACAAAGGCATGTTGATCAATTTCTGTTTACTCACGAAATTTGTGCACGTTTAGCCCTCGCGCGGATCGGAAACATTGTCACAAATTTGGGTGAAAAATTGCGCCAGAAAATTTCCTCCAGTTTCCTAATTTCATACCTGATTGCAGATATGCTTAAATTCAACGAGACGGCACCATGCATACTATGAGTGCATGGCATTATTTGACACATTTTTAAGGTATTTCAATGATGGACATACTGAAATATATATATACCGGGCGGTATCTGTTAACTAAGACTCAAGTTACATATGAAATACATAGGCTTAGCTGTAACTGATAAACCAGGACCACAAAAATATGTTGTAACAATGTACATGTATGTAAAATGACTGAAATCGCAGATGCTATATATTTACGAATATTTTCAGTTATGAGTTTATATTTGGAAATTTTGGATTTTCTGTAAAACATCAATATTTTGCTTCAAGTCTATAGACTTCAACCCTTTGCTACTTGCCGATGGTCTCATTTGTCAGCTTTGTATGTTTGGATTAATGCATGCTGGAGGATTTTTTTGAAGCAATATATTTGCATGTTGCTTGATTAAAACCATGCTAAATAAAAATATTTTCAGAAAGCGTAAACTTTATTTAATCTGTCCTTCAAAATATCTGCTCGCGTGTGTCTAAATTAACAAGACCAGGCGAGAAAATAAAATAAACAATCACAAAACTTGATTCCCACAACATTTACCATGCGTCTATGTTCGAAGAAAATGATAAGTTTTCACAAAAAAATCTCGTCACGATTTTCCAATTTCAACCGGACGATTGCGCTAAAATACCAGTGCATCGTTCCTATAGGTTTAAATCTGGAATATAAATCCGGGAAACCCTTTATTTCCATGGTAAACACAACAGTCGACTCGCCATACATTTTACGCGCCCATTTTTCTTCAGCCAAATTCACCCGGTAACAGACAAGACCGATCACGATGACATCATTTTCAGCTAATCAGCTTCGCGACATAAAGCCAATGTTGACAGCCTCGTTCCTACAGCAACTCGTGCGCTGTAGGAAGCTATAATTTCGTCAAAGTTGCGCAACACAAAATTCAACCACGGAATTTGCCTTATTTCCGGTTCGTTTATTTCGGTAAAATCTTTGCATTGTCTTCAATTTTTGCCGTCAAAAACTAGGAGTATCATCTACAGTATATAGCCCACCAACGCTACCAAGGAGCTCACTGGGCACATCTTGGTTCTCTCAAATAATGACCCACTCTCTCTGGCATCCTCATAGCCTGGTGTGATTCCAATATCGCCATCTCCGCGATCTAATATCGCCATACTCCGTCGCGGAGATGGCGATAATAATTTCTAAAACATGGCTATAGCTTCTATTAGGTCATTGATATGAATAAGACAAAGTATCGGACCCAAGATAAAACCCTGTGGAACTCCACAGGATAATGGTTTAAATCTTGATATAGTGCTATTATATTGAGTACAGTGGGTACGGGATGACAAATAACATCTGAACCGGTCATTAGAAATTCCCAGAAATCCGTATTGATCCAGTTTGTACAAACGGATACCATGGTTGACGGTATCAAAGGCTTTTGACGAGTCTAAAAATGTACTTATACTGTATTTATTTGCCTCTCTCGCAGCTACTAATTTGTCGTGAAGGGACAAAATAACAGCTAAAAATGTGGGGTGATTCGCTCGAAAACCGTACTGATTAGAGCAGATTATATCGTATTTTTGCAAGTGAATGAATATTTTAGAGACAACTATTTTTTTAACAATTTCACTAAAACACGGCAAAACCGAAAATAGGACGATAGTCGTCAAATAAGTTTATTGCTCCATTCTTGTACAGGGGTATCACTTTAGCCACTTTCAAAAGATCGGGAACTATACACCAGTGTAGAAAGCGACGTTTAATCATATTCACTCATCCAATCACACTTCATTTTCGGAAATAAAGGGATAGAATGGTTCTTGAATAGAAACAATGAGTAAGAATTCCGATGAAATATTCCAGAAGGTTGTTGACCTGGATATTAATCATTTCAAGTTTTTCAAATAGCCTACCGATCATGACACACATCAAACCAATTTCTACACTTTGGAACTGACCTTGATATATTTTAGCCCACCAGTCATTCGGCTCAATCATTTCATTTGAATATCGAACATGGGAGTAGATTGTTGATTGGCTAACCTATACTTGTATATCGCTCCACCCCAAAACTGTCAAATGGGATGAATGACAGCTGCTGTGATGTGATGTGGGGTAGGGTCCTATTCCTTTTAACACCCGGGACTCTGCGGGTGGGGTCCTGTTACTTTTCTGACCTCTTACGACAAGCTCTCTGATGAGGGGCCCGAGACCTATTCTTTACCATGAACTGGAGGGTGCACAATGACACCCAAGGTCATGTGCACTAGGGAATAGGCGCATACCTACACACATATACAATGACCCATAGGCGTGTGCCTGCGAACCTTGGAGGCCAATATGAGGCATGGAGTGACTCTAGAGAAGAAGTCATGTGACTGTGACGTGATCTGCGACGCCATCAGTAGTGGAGAAAACCACATTTTCAGATGCGCACTTGAGACTAGGCGCCAACCTACATCCCTATGTACCAGCTCATAATAGCTACTAGTGACATGTGGACCTTGGTGAGGCATGTGAACACTGGACTGACTCTAGAGAAGAGGCCGCGTGAGTGTGATGTCGTTTGTGATGGGCAGTAAAGCGCAACATTTTCGGATGCACTTTAGGGATGTGGTGCCTACCTATACACTAGCTCTCAGGGTAACTAATGTCGTGTGGAGTTTGAAGATGTACATGTATGTTGGCCCTGGAGTGTCGCCAGGGAAGAGGTCACGCGACTGTGATGCCAGTAGTAGAGAAAGCGCAGATACTGTCAAATTGGATGCACACTTGGGACTATGTGTCTGCATACGCCTCTGACCGTCGTTGAGAGACGTCAGTTAGGTACGAGTGAATGAGTGGGATTCGTGAAGCGTGCCCAACACGCCTTAATGCCATAATGCTACCCCAATTAAGCCACACTGATACCTAGACCCTACTGTCTAACCGCCCCGATGACTTTGTGTTTCGGAGTGTGACTGTGTCTGTAGGCGTTTAGTCCGAAGTAAACCCCCAATCTGACCATATTTGCACTTTCTCTATCTGACGTCAGCATCACGTGATCTCTTCCTTGGAGTTACCCTATGAGCTCATGTAGCCCTCAGTGTTCATCCGAATATGCGGCTCTGCCACTGACGACTTCACAGTCATGTGGCCTCTTGTCTAGTCAATTCTGGGTCCACATACACCTCAAGGGTCTGCATGAAACTAGTTGTTCTTATGGTCTAGTGTGTTCCCAAGTGCGCATCCGGAAATGTGTTATTTTTTCTCCTACTGATCAAGTCACAGTGACGCCACAGTATCGTGACTTCTTCTCTAGTCATTCCATTGTCCAACTGATCACCAATGTGTATGGGCGTAGTTAAGCGCCGAATCCCTTGTGCACATTCGAAATGGGGATTCTCTACTACTGACCCTGAGTGTGCATGTGCACCATGCCGTCGCTGGTCAATATTACCTCACCACTCTTATTCTATGTCACGAGAGCTTCCATGGTGGTCAATCTATCGCCCAAACACACCCATTTGCACATTTTGAACATGCCCTTTTGCTACTTGAATATTCCTCGCTTACGCACCTTGACATCAGCGATCAACGGGGACATCAGCCAGCCATAATCTACACTACTTCCATTTGAGACCCTGCATGATACATTGAGACCCAAGTTGACCCACCTGAACTCATCTTACACCCCAGCCTACACCCTCCATTGACGCACCATTTCCCACACAAACTGCGCTTTCTCTACTACTGATGTCTCCGATGACGTTGCAGTCTATCCTGGAGGCAAATGGAGTTGCCATGGAGACATGCCGTGACCCTCACGTCCAGAATACAATGTTCAGAGGTTAATGCCATCTCCGCCACCCCACGAATCCGAGACAGTGTCAGTGATAAGATTTGGTGTCAGTTCCAGCATCATAAGAATTGCTGATAAAACTAATCAATGAAGATAAGTAGTCTCATACATAAAATATTTTTCTTGACATGACGTACGAAAGATCTCTGGGTTTATTCAATTTTGAACAGTCAATATGCATGTACGTGTACAAACCGTAGAATGTAATTATTGTTTGAATTCTCTCATAACGTCAAGTTCTGACACATCACCACTGCGGATCAGCTACATGTTTTCTGAAGAGTTGAGCACATGGACCATTTCAAGGGTTTGAGTTTTCAAGGAGTCGACAAAATCTTTCAGACCACGATATCTCATTTTGAAGGCCATCTGGCTCTGTCTGAACAGTGGTGACGTCACGATAGAACACGGATAACCACTTAATTTCAAATGTCGAACCACGGCCTCCCTCATTGTCTGGAAGGATTTGGGCAGATAGTTTTGGCCCCCGCGCCTGGTGACGGTTGTGAAGAATTCGGCCAAGTACGGATCAAGTTCTTCCGGAGGGATGTCTTCCACCTTCTGGTCGACCTCTTGGCCGTATCGCTCATGAAGCCAACGTTGGAGGATCTTGATGGTGCTAGCCGTATTTCTCAATAATACATCTCTTGATAAGTGACCGTCTTCTCTGTCGGATTGATTGTGGCCGGTGAAGTCATCTGTTGTCATGACTGGAAAGCCAGTTGTATTCCAGGTCGACCATGTCCGGAATGTCAGTTGAGCATTCTTCTGTTGCAGGCCCTTGGAATCTGGTGACAAAATATATCCAAGATAGAAATTTATCATCGAGATTCTGTTCTTATTATCATCAAGTCTCAAAATTTAAAACTAGTATTGGTAATTATCTCCACTAAATATGATATAAAGTAGACTTTTGTAAGATGAGGGAGAGGGGAAAGAGGGTATTCCACAAACAGTTGACTCGAACCTAATTTCTCCAGTCTTTTGCCCATTTCTTACCAATGATTGTTTTACACTCGTATCCATTTGACACTGAATTTGGCTTAACTATACTTACTAGGCCTAGTATCAGTGTGAAGCGAAAAATAACTGAAGTCCAAAATAGTAATATTTCTTATTAAATGCTTTCCACGTGCCTGTGGTTGTATTTCCATGACCATGAATCAGTTAAGCCGTTAAGAAGATATTGTTCAAGTCAACTGGTGTTGCCTTCTTGAATGGCCCTTCAAAAGGATATCCATCAGAAGAAGCAAACCAGGATTTAATGATTTTCTCGCAAATAAATATGGCACATTGTCCTTTAGTCAGAGGAGTGACGTATGGACGTCATGTCAGTAAAGTTGCTGTGCACGTTACTAGTACGAACGCGTAGCCGCCCATCAGTTTTTGTAAATTGTTCAAAGATGTTACTAAATGGCTCAAAGGTCCTAACCAGGGCTACAGTAGCACAACAGATCTCCCAGGATAGCAGGAGGCAAGTTTTCACTTACAGACTCGAAATTGTCAATTTATTGTCCATTAGGTTTTACCACTTTGGCATCTGATAACTATTATTACGTTGTAAACGCCCAATGAACCTGAACCCTGATGACGTATCTCCTTCAATCACGTGATGATTTGTGCATTCATTCATGTGCATGACACGTGATCACTTATCCAAAAATCTAACATCGCTGCACCAAATTAAAGCATGCTCTCCCAGCTGTGCCAGTCCAAGGACCTTGCGCTGGCAATTAACTTGATGTCATGTTACCTAAGGGATGTGACTGGCTAATTGAATTGTTTTATGATTCCCACCAGCCATTTAATTGTCATGGATGTTGGGGGTCTACATTGCATCAAGGGATAGAAGTGGGATTTAATTGTCATGGATGTCGGGGGTCTACATTGCATCAAGGGATAGAAGTGGAATTTAATTGTCATGGATGTTGGGGTCTACATTGCATCACGGGATAGAAGTGGGATTTAATTGTCATGGATGTTGGGGGGCTACATTGCATCACGGGATAGAAGTGGGATTTAATTGTCATGGATGTTGGGGGTCTACATTGCATCAAGGGATAGAAGTGGGATTTAATTGTCATGGATGTCGGGGGTCTACATTGCATCACAGGATAGAAGTGGGATTTAATTGTCATGGATGTCGGGAGTCTACATTGCATCACGGGATAGAAGTGGGATTTAATTGTCATGGATGTCGGGGGTCTACATTGCATCACGGGATAGAAGTGGGATTTAATTGTCATGGATGTCGGGGGTCTACATTGCATCACGGGATAGAAGTGGGATTTAATTGTCATGGATGTCGGGGGTCTACATTGCATCACGGGATAGAAGTGGGATTTAATTGTCATGGATGTCAGGGGTCTACATTGCATCACGGGATAGAAGTGGGATTTAATTGTCATGGATGTTGGGGGTCTACATTGCATCAAGGGATAGAAGTGGGATTTAATTGTCATGGATGATGGGGGCTTACACTGCATCACGGGATAGAAGTGTGATAAAACGTCATCAGGCCTATTGACAGTAGTAGCCAATGCGTGCATTGTGAAGAGTCAATGTCGCATGTGGCATTTGTGCAATATAAAAACTTTTTTTAACCTGAATGAGTTTGTCTTGAACATTCTTAAATAAAAAATCCCATTTTTATCACCTTCATGTGTTAATAGCACAATATATCTAAAGCACCTTGCAAATAAGTGTTCTCACATCAAATTGTATAATTTGGATAACTTCTGGACTGCTCTTGGCAATTTTAATCTCTGCTTGTTTATGGTAATTTGCTGAAATGTTTATTTTTCTTATTCAAGAAGTCGCAAAGAAGTGAAAAGTGGGAGCCATATACCAGATTTTGTTTTGAAGAAATTAAGAAAATGTAAGATTTTTTCTGGAGTAAGAAAAATAAACATATCTGGAAATTTGCAACAACAAAAAAACACAAGTGAAGTCTAAAATTGCTAAGAGCAACTCAAAACAATTCCATGTGTTTGGATTTACTGTGATTTCTCATTTAAGAATTTTTAAGAAAAATAACCATTCTGGAAATTCACAAAAAGTAAGCGGAGTCAAAATTGGTAAGAGCAGCTAAAGATTTCTCTAAAATATTCCACTTTGATGTGATAACACTTACTTGTCAGATGCTTGGATTTATTGTGTTTTAGAGGACAAAACCGTGATTTCTCATGGAAGGATTTTAAAGAAAAAAATTCTCATAGAGGTCCACATTCCCCGCAGCAGCAGCACCAGTTATGGTGCATCCACCATAACTGGTATTGTAGCTGCAGGGAGCTATACGGTTGATTTTCTTTGGTCGATGATATCCTATATCATTGATTAAGACAATGATTTTGAAAACGAAGATCTCTCTGGTGAGCCATGCATCCCACAGTGGCCATGTTGCTTTTCATTCATGTAGAAAATACATTTACGTATTTTTAAGGTCTTGACAGTGAAGTTGGTGAGATGAAATGAAGTTGGGATGAAAATGAATTGAGACTTAGAGGCCACGGCCACACTTGATCCCATCGGCCTATAGCTAGTGTGAACTTGCCATCCCTTTCACATGAGCAATATAAACCTCCGGTATAGACAGATGAAGGGCATTCAATAAGGGGAAACAGAAGTAGTTGGGGGAAAAACAGTCATTTTTATTTGTATGGAAAGTTGGCTAGAGACAACTAGATATAAAAGGGGCGGGCACCCACCAACCACCCGTTCTGATAAGAGGAGCATTAAAGTGGCTCTCAATTATGTGTAAGGAAATGTTCACATGTATTGTTGGTTAATGTAAAATGTTAAAGGCATAGTACGATAGTACGATAGGCCCAGGTGTATTATACAGACAAGGGACATATTTACCAAATACAAAAACATGGGTCTGTGCCTGATAAATTGAAACCTTTTGGGCTTGCAATTATCCCAATATTGCAGACAACACACAAATTTCAGCTTCTGCCAAGATATATTGGAGATATATATGCTCAAAGACAATATATGAGGGTCGGGTGAGGGCTAGTTTGGGAGATAGAGGGTGCGGCTCGGTGACCTGGGGATGGGGACATGCTCTCCTTGAGGGTAGTGGTAGGTGTGCTGACATGAAAGCAATAGAAAGCTCCCTGTACATGAAACAACCACACTGACAACTGCATGCCATCATCTGTCAGTCCGAAAAACCACAAGGTGGAATTCAATTCAATTCAGGAAATTGATCATATGCACAGTGTGCACCCAAACTTTAGGAACTCAGTTGTAATTAATATAGTAAGTTACACGTGTGGACACAAATGGTTCCTGCGGAAGCTTTAGGACCGGTAAATCATGTGATGTGAGATACAATTATTTGATAGCAAAATTGAAGGAAATGTTGTCCTTCATTTAAGATGACACGAAATTAAAACTAGAGCCTTAGGCACTGAAACGGAGCTATTTAAATATAAAATAGGCTGTTGGAATAATTCCACTAACTCTTTGATGTTCCATCTCATGGCGAAGAGCCATACTTGTAGTCTCACACATTCCTCTCAACAAGGATCTCTAGTGCATTAGTGTAATTGTACACATATATATATTTTTAAAAAACCCGCTGGGACAGACATTTATTATGAAACCAACCTGATGAAATGATAAAATAATGTCTTCACTGCATGTTACCAATATTTGTAAAAAAATTCACTTTTTTCAGATAATCGAAAGCATATCCTTCTACGAAGCTGCGCATCTGAAAACCTCTCGGCTCTGGATACATTCATAATGTATTCAATTTGAACCAAGATGTCAGGAACACCAAGCAGTCAAGTCACAAATATACAGATTTGATTATCAAAAATTTTGCAATTAGGAATGACCCCAAAGGTTTCCGTCCAATAAGAGAAACCGGTATTCATTACATAAGTTTCTTGATGCATCAATGATGTATACCAAATTTTACATCGAGCATTTAAACGGTATCAGAGATAGAGATCATTAATGATTTCACATAAATTAAAGATGGCCGCTCATCCTTCCCGCCACTCAGAGGAACTGATGTGGTTATTAATTGAAAGTCACTTGATACATTGATGCTGTATACCAAGTTTCGTATAGAACACTGAAATGGTATCAGAGATATACATCATTAAAGATTTAGCATAAATTAAAGATGGCCACCAACGTTTCCACCCAATCAGAGAAACCAGAACTGTCATTTGTCGTAAGTCTCTTGATGCATCAATGATGTATACCAAATTTTACATCGAGCACTTGAATGGTATCGGAGAACGAGATCATTAATGATTTTGCATAAATTAAAGATGGCCGCCCAGCCTTCTCCCCAATCAGAGGAACTGATGTGGTTATCCATTGCAAGTCTCTTGATACATCGTTGCTGTATACCAAGTTTAGTATAGAACACTTAAATGATATCAGAGATATATATCATTAAAGTTCTCGATTTAAAGTATCTGTATGCATTGATGATGTATACCAACTTTCATATAAAACAATTGAATGGTAACAGAGATATGTATCATTATCGATTTTGCATACATTAAAGATGGCCTCCAGGATTTCCAGCTAATCAGAAAAGCCGGTTTGGTAATTCATTGAAAGTTGCTTGATGTATCGATGATGTATACCAACTTCGTATTGAACAGTTGAATGATTTCCGAGATATGAATCATTATCCATTTTGCATAAAATTAAAGATGGCCACCAAGGTTTCCTCCCAATCAGGCCCCATTTCAATAGGCTTCTGGTCCTTGACTAGGTAAATAAGCATACCAAATTTGGAATTTTTCAGTGAAACCGTTTTCCGTCTATCTCGCTCATGTACTGACGTACGGACGTACGAACAGACGGACGTACAAGACGACAATACCCCATGGCCAAAATTGAGTATTGAGATACATGTACAATGTAAAATCCTCATGGTTAGATGGACTGGAGCTATGCTGGGATGCATCCTCTCATGGCATCATATTGTTTCATGTACCTCCTCCTGTCAGTAAACCCCTAGTATATTACAGTTCTATTTGGTTATCTCCCCTGTCACCTTACAGCTTCAAACACAGCATGTCTGTGATATGCAGAGCTCTTTCTGTATATCAGGGGGAAATGCTTGCAACATTCCATGAATATTTCAGAAACAGAATGCAAAGAAAACATTTCTGAATACAGCGAAATTATTACGTAAATGATTTGACCACCACTGGATTTTAGAAACTTACTATAAAAAGATAATACAGAGGGTCTTGAGGGGTAAGCTTGAATGGCGAAAATTCCAAACTGTAACTCAACACACATATTTCATGAAAATGTAAATGAATACAGGCAAAGTGAAATATCCCATTGTTTTCTACAATGAATTACACTTATACTGGTATTATTTAATACTAAATTACTGCCCAAACACGCTTTCTAATGAGAATGAGTTAGTCCCACAAAATCGCTCAACATGCGCCTCTCAAAATCTGTGGTTTAGCAGACGACATATTTTGAGCACGAAAGTAGTGCCACTAGAAAATGAACGAAAACACGCATAAAATTAGATAAATGGAAATTTAACTTAAACATATCAGACCTGCAACTATACGCGGACATTAAAAACACAGAAACCTGGACATTCTAAAGAAGGAAGTTTCAGACCTCTTTCTTGTCGTGTAAGCACTCTATCTTTTGCTGTGTTAGCAAGACACAGAGCTGGTGCTCAATTTTTTCTGACTACAAGACAGGACCATTTAGTCCCTACGGGCCTATATCGCCCCGTGAAAAACCAGGGGTTCAGTACTGCGGGGATTTCCCCGCCAGTTACTTCATATTATACATCTGAAATAAAATATGGTTCATGCAAAAGCTTTAGGGTAAATCATATGATTTGGAATAGAATGATTTCATAGCAAAATTGAAGGAAATGTTGTCCTTCATTTAAGGTGACACGAAATACAAAACTAACACGGGTTCGGTACTGCGGGGATTCACCCCCATGGTTCATTCAACCCCATGGGTTAGTTTATAGGGATAGGGAGATCGCGTGCCATTTCTATACTACTCATCGCGCATGCGCAGTCGACCCATTCTACTGAAGGGTGCAAGCCTGGCCCATGGAATCTCAGGTAGCGAAAATCCCAGGTCTCTCGCCCCACCCTATCCTGCGCCACACCTATAGGGATAGGAAGATCACGTGCCCTTTTTATACTACTACTCATCGCGCATGCGCAGTCAACCCATTCTACTGTAGGGTGCAAGTCTGGCCCATGGAATCTCCGGTAGCGAAAACCCCACGTCTCTCGCCCCACCCTATCCCGCGCCACGCTGTGCAGTGAGTAAAGCGGAGGAGTAGGAGGAGTCGCCACGGTCGGATTATACTAGGGAGATGATGGAATTGTTGCAAACCTTGGTATTGGGTGCATCGATGTGATAGTGAGGTAGAGAGGTACTCCGGATTGTTGGAACTACCACACAATATGCTACCAAATTTGAAGTGTGTAGCTGCAATGGTTTGGTTTATAAATCATTAACATCATTCTGTAGATATTTTTCATTTGTTGCCATGGAAACTGCAATGGTTCTGTTTCTAAAGCATTAACCTCATTTCCATTATGTTGCCATGGAAACAGCAAAACACCCAAATTTACCCAGTTTCAATAGCCTTGTGTTTTAACACCCAACAATGCAGTATACCAAATTTGAAGTCTCCAGCTGCAACGGTTCGGCTTTTAGAGCATTCACGTCGTAATGTGGATATTTTTCGTTATGTTGCCATGGAAACCACAAAAACCACCAAAATGTCCCAACAATGCAGTATACCAAATTTGAAGTCTCTAGCTGCAATGGTTCACCTTTTAGAGCGGTCACGTCGTTATATGGATATTTTTCGTTATGTTGCCATGGAAACCACAAAAATGTCCCCAATTTCAATAGGCTTGTGCTTTACCACCCAGCAATGCTGTATACCAAATTTGAAGTCTCTAGCTGCAATGGTTCACCTTTTAGAGCGGTCACGTCACCATGTGGATATTTTTCGTTATGTTGCCATGGAAACCACAAAAATCAACTAAATGCTCCCAATTTCAATAGGCTTGTGCTTTACCACCCAACAATGCAGTATACCAAATTTGAAGTCTCCAGCTGCAACGGTTCACCTTTTAGAGCGGTCACGTCGTTATATGGATATTTTTCGTTATGTTGCCATGGAAACCACAAAAATCAACTAAATGTGCCCAATTTCAATAGGCTTGTGCTTTACCACCCAACAATGCAGTATACCAAATTTGAAGACTCTAGCTGGAACAGTTCACTTTTTAGAGCGGTCACGTCTTTCATCCAGCTAGCCAGCCAGCCAGCCAGCCAGCCGGACAGAGTGACGACATGATCCCATCCAGCATATGCCGATGGGATAAAAAATAATTTTTATATGAAAAATTAAGGTACAGATAATGATAAAACAAAGATTTGTAATATAGTTAGTTAGAGCTAACCGTACATTTATTACACGTTTTAGCACGGTTATGTGAAGAAATCAACACCCGTCAAGTACAGGTGTTCATTGGGAGATTCCATTTCGCAAGTCGCATGAGGAAAGGAAAGTCTGCTTTCATACAAGTAACAATCGAATAAAACAAACAAATAAATTACAAGATGAAATTTCTTTCTGAAGTTTAACTGTTGTTTCCATCGCGAAATTGATTGACAAAGCGACACAAATAAATATATATCCACGTAATTTCCACACAGCTGACGCAGCTGACAGTATCACTCCCCATTTGAGAGACCACATGAACTCGTCCATCAGTGAGCATCAGTGGACGAGTTTTTTTCAAGAAAGGGGAGAGTGGTTGTCAAAGTTTAAAATATGTTTTCAACTTTTCATTATAATCTTTTTTGATAATGAATTTGGGTAGTGCAATAGGATAGAAATAATGTTTTCTTAGGCGTGCTCAATGGCTATTTTAGTCACGGTTAGTGTGGGAAAGTTTATAAATTTTAGGGCGCTGGTGAACGCCTTTGAAAACATTATTTCTTAAATACATCACGGCAGTCATCTTGGATTACGGAGGTAACTGAAAAGCAATCCCAACCTTGCCCTCATTTTGGAAATGGAAAAATGGTTGGTAACGATTATTTTGGATTACACAGGTAACTGAAGAGCAATCCCAAACGTCCTCTAATCGATGTTATGACAGTCTCCAATTTTAAAGTCGATTGGTCCAATAGTTCTTGAGTTATTGGTTGGACAAGAAATGTGAAAAGATCCAACTGCTGACAATGCAATGTGGCTGATGGCAGCCATATCTTACACAGATAACTGAAAAGCAATCATAACTTGTCTCTCACCGATGACAAGCCACTCTCCAAGTTTGAAGTCGAGCAGTTCAATCATTCTAGTATTACTGCTCGGACAAGATCAAACACTTAAAATTCAAGATGGCTGATTGTGGCCATCTTGGATTACGCAACCTTCATCTTATCGATGTCAAGGCACTCTCCAAGTTTGAAGTCGTTCGATGCAATAGTTCTCCAGTTATTGGTAAGACAAGAAACCTTCCTCTCACCGATGTTAAGACACTCTCCAAGTTTGAAGTCGATCGATTCAATAGTTCGAGTTATTGGTCGGATAAGAAATGTGTAATGGAAAGATGGAATTATGGACGCCTATTTTGTGACGAGGAACAATAAATGATTTCGAGCTAAAATTCAAGAGAACTTTTTCCACTGGATCAAAGTATATGCCTTGGCACACAGGGGCTCGTTACCGTTGTTAATTGGTTAATTAGGTTGATTACAGGGTGGGGGGGGGGTCGAGGTAGGGAATAAATGGGGAAGGGAGGACAATCAAGTAGGAGCAGTCGCCTCACCACACTAAAAAAAACTCTTGTTTTATATCCCCTTGTCTTCGAAAATCGAATGAACTTCCCTTTTAACAGATCGAGAAAATGGTTAAAACGCATATGTTATACTTAACCTTCTCCCGATCTGGCCTCTTTATGCAAAAAAGCCCATTTACCCGCCAAATTTTAACCGATATTTCCAGACTGACCAAAATCTCGATAATTCCTCTCGCCACAGTGCCCGAGAACGAGCGAGACTTCTGAGGCCCGAGTTCGTCGCGAGCCGTCAGTCGCTATGCCCGTGGGGGCAACATTATTTCCCTGTTGTTTTAAAAGATTTGTCACTTTTCTTATTAAAAACGTTTTTCCAGTACCTGCCTGCCCCTGGATAATAACATTGTGTCCTGCGAGACAGGCAATCTCAGCTTACTTGCTCTTGTCTTCCGCCATTTTGGTCTTAAGTCAACTGTTACCAGCTGATAGTTGGCTCGCGACGAACCCTGGCGAGGAAGTCTCGCTCGTTCTGGGGCACTGTGGCGAGAGGAATTATCCAGATTTTGGTCAGTCTGGAAATATCGGTTAAAATTTGGTGGGTAAATGGACATTTTTTGCATAAAGAGGCCTGATTGGGAGAAGGTAAAGTAAGATATATGCGTTATAACCATTTCTCTATGGTGAGGTGGTGAGGTGATGGCTCCGACTTGATTGTCCTCCCTTCCCCATTTATTCTCTACCTCGAACCCCCCCCCCCCCCCGTAATCAACCTAATTAACCAGTTAACAACGGTAACAAGCCCCTGTGTCTTGGCAATGGGGGACAAGGGTTCATCTGGGATAGAAATATCCTGGTACTAAGAAAAACAATAAGCCCAACGGATGTAATTGTCTAAAATACCACGTATGTAGGATGAATATATAAAATATATTTGAAATAATTGAGGGTCGTGAGAATGGTGAACAGTGTACCATATGTGCCAATGACCTCGGTAAGCTATATGGGCCACTCAAACATTCTGATAAAACCACTTCATAATGTTAATGTTAGTAACTTCTGAACATCAGTCTGTACAGGACATCGCAACATCTGATAAATTGTATGGTTGCCTCGGGTTAACTAGCCAAATTTGACAGCTATCATTGAGAAAATTAGGACATACCTATATCACAGAGCAGCAAACAATACTGGACTAATAATGCATGTTGTGATTAGAATTTTATTTACTATACTATAATATACAAGATCAAGGAAACCTATCCCAGTGAAACTTAATTTGGGATTCCAAAGAGATTCCCATGCTTGGAATTCCACTGGGATTCCAATGCAAATTTTCACCTGAAGGTCAAGGATGGCGTTTTCTGGACTTCCATGGTACGGTTCAAATAAGCCTGTCAACCATAATAACAATAGTTTTATAGGCAACAGTTTTCAAGTTGGATACGGTATCTATTGAGTTAGAAAACTGAGAAGATGAATCTGAACATGTCAAGGAAAATACAAGTTGGAATCTTGAATTTATTGAAACGACATAATTTGAAACTGTAAGAGATACATTATGTAGTTAAGAATTAAGATAAATCTCCATTCAACCAGACAGTAGACTGGGCTGAAGCTTACGCGCGTAGAACTGAAGATAACACGGTCATAGGCGCTTTTCTCAAAAAGTGTAACTACTAAAAGAGCCATCAAGTTATATAACCGGATCATTCAATTCTACAGAACACATGTACTATTAGTAATACTTCGAAAAACTCAGGCCACAACAATTGTGACAAGGTCTATAGAATTTGTACAAATATTTTCCAGAGACAAGCGATAAGCCGTTTTGCCCAAATTTAATATGGTATCAAATGGGCTAAATATGGCATTCTTGTGTATGGCCATTTTTGAAGTACGGTATTCGTTCACGTTTTTATCTGCATCACCAGGGCACAGCATCTTCAACATTTTACAGAGAAAGTCTTTGAAAAGCCCAGTTCCTGCACCATCCAATGTTACGTAAATAGGCATGGCGCTGTGTTGGGCAGGCAACCATGACGGGCCAAAGGATTGTTGCATACGAGTTACTGAAATCATTTTTATGTGCCGTGATTAGGTTACAAGTATGAGTTCCACGTCAAGGTGTAACCTTTAGTTCTTACAGCAGTGATCGAGGAAATTCCAATTGCACGAGTAACGCACTGAGATGATAATGGGATCTCATATACTCTTGTAAAAACATTAAATTACACATAGATGTCAGTCGATCACCCGTGGAAGCCAGGTCAGAAGGACATGAATCCCTTCACACATTTTCTACACTCAAATCCAAGTGTCTGTAGCTAGCAGGAGAACTCGTAATTGGCGCATTCTGGTCCTGAAGGCCGTCTGACTTTGCAAGAAGAGCGGCGATCGAACAATACAATGTGGGTAACCTCGTTGTTTCAGGTGTCTGGCGAACGCCTCCTTCATGGTCTTCAGCGATTTAGGAAGGTAATCCACCCCGCCCTTTTTCTTGATGGTAGAGAAAAAGTTGGTCAACAACCGATCCAGATCCTCAGGCGGTATGTCTTCCATCTGTCTGCTGTCATATCGCGGATCTTCCTTCAGCCAGCGATGAAAGACACCAGTGAGACAAGCAGTGCTCCGCGACACCACCATGGACGTGTCGGCAATGTCGGACAAACACTCGCCGATTGTAGTGGCTATGGAAGCGGCAACTGGACTCCGGGGTTTATGAAATGTGCCATGGATGTAGTGATCGTCAAGCTGAAAAGTCTCAGAATCTGGCAAGGAAAACATAAGAGAGGAGGATGTACGTGTAAACACCGAATAACTTTCCTGGAACATGTACAAATCTTCTAACTATAAAACAAATGACATCTAAATAGATGATGTCTGGTAATATCTTCACTACTGTTGAAGTGAAGCAAATTAATTAACGCTCATACAAGTAAAAAGAATCCATACTATTTTCAACGTCTCAATAACATCACTTTTTTCATGAAAAGCATGCACAATGTGATTTTTATACGCCCGCCCAAAAGGCGGACGTATTATGTGATGAAGATTTCCGTTCGTCTGTCCGCCGTGTCCTGTCCATGTCTGTGACAGTTTTCCGTCTCGAGTTCCCATTTATGGTGAGTGGATACCCTAAGGGAAGACGATGTGTCGCTTATCAAACTTGGCCTTGAGGTCAGAGGACATAGGTCACTGCGGCGTAAAAATCAGAAAATCATTGAAAACTCTTTTTTTTTAGAATTGATTCATTGAAGGAAAAAGAATCTTGAGGTCAAGGTGAGCCCAGCATCCAAAATGCAACAGTGATCACGATGACTGTACGTTTTCATTGCCGTTGGAATAGATATGAGAACATCTGTTTGTTTATCTGGCCCGAACAATACCATTAAGCGGTTCGTGTCCACGCAGTAGTTTCAACGTTCTATGATCGTAGCACAGTCTGTTTTCTCTGTTAAGAGTATGGTGAATATAATTTGCAGCTATTACATTCAAATAAAAAAAAACTCGAAACTGAAACCAAAAATAACCGTTTTACAGATTTATGTCGTCATCTTGAGTAAAGAAGCTGCCGTGGGCGAGAACGGGACTCCACACGGGTTCGAGCCCAGCTGGTCCATGTGTGGAATTTGGTCAGTTTCTTGCCGACGGGCGGTGGTTCTCTCCGGGTACTCCAGTTTCCTCCACCAACCAAACGGACTGTCACCATATGAGTGAAACAACCTTGAGTGTGACATTAAGCTAAATTCCCTCCTTCCACTTCCACACAGAGAGCGCTTGTGAGCTGGGATCTAGTACACCAGCTTGCGCCTGCTTATCAGCCTAGTGAGCCGGTTGCCCAGAAAATCGCATTTTTGTGACCATACAAAAGTAAAGGTAACACAGGAAGGAAGAAATCAGAGATTGCTCAATTGTATGCCCCCCCCCCGTTCCACTTTAATCCGACACTGCCCCGCCATTGTTCTGCATTTCTTTATTGGTTGGTGGAGGCCTAATTTGGATAATTATAAAAATTCTGTCTCCACTTTTTTGCCATGCCTCACATAATACATATTCCAAGTATTAAGCAACAAGTGATACTACGATGCTTCGATGCAAGATGGTCGCCAGGGTTTTCGCCAAATCCGAAAATGTGACCTGGTTATGAGACCTACATTCATTGGGAGTATATTGTGGTGAAATTATGAAGCGATCAGTGAACTTTGAATTTTGCACCCAATTCACTGTTTTTGGGGCAATTTCATACTTCAGGACCTATGTTGTCTGCTTTGGAATGTAGAATAACATATAATATAGCCATTTTCCTGGTTCAAATCGGTTATGGACGGAGATCCAGCTTGGACAAATAAATATATCCCATTCACTTAGGTTTAAACAAAGGGCCATAACTCTTAAAATATAACCGAAAACAGAGTAACTTCACGCTGCACACCTAGCTATGGGTGACTGACGACGTGTCATGCAAATTTCATACTTGTTCATACAATATTAACGGAGATCCAGACTTACAAATCCCAATTCACGAAGATTTGAAGAAAAAAGGGCCATAACTCTTGAAAATATAGGCGAAATGTGGAGAAACTTCACGCTGCACAACTACAGGGCACTGACCATATATCCTGCAAATTTCATAATTGTCTACACAATATTAACAGAGATCCAGCCCGGACAAGTTCCAATTCACAAAGATTTGAAGAAAAAAGGGCCATAACTCTTGAAAATATATGCGAAACGCGGAGAAACTTCACGCTGCACAACTACAGGGCACTGACCACACATCCTGCAAATTTCATAATTGTCCATACAATATTAATCGAGATCCAGCCCGAACAAGTCCCAATTCATGGAGAATTCAGGAACAAAGGGCTATAACTCTTGAAAATATGAGCGAAACGTGGAGAAACTTTACGCTGCACAACTGTGGGTCACTAACCACATATCATGCAAATTTCATACTTGTCCATACAATATTAACCAAGATACAGCCCGGACAAGTCCCATTCACAGAGATTTCAGAAAAAGGGCCATAACTCTTGAAAATTATACCGGAACTCGGAAAAAACTCTACGCTGCACAACTACGAGCCACTGGCCACATTCTATGCAAGTTTCAATCCTGTCCATCGAATATTAACCGAGATATTGCCCGGACAAGATATTCGGACGGACGGACGGACAAAGCGATCGCTATATGCCCCCCCTCTAGTTAGAGGGGGGGGCTAATAGACAAAATCATAGACCCTAGCTTAATAGGCCAGAGTGACCTCCTTATATGCATTAAGTGGACACCCAAGTTAGTGGTTTGGATAGTGAAACGTTGAAATTCGCTAGATCGCATAACCGACTTGGAGTGAATATCAGCAAAAGAAATATTACAAAAAACCGAAATACTACATTGACTTCTTCCATGTAACTGAATGTTGAGGGGTTTGGTTTATACTGGAGAGTGGGACGGAACTGTCTGGCCAATGTTCCCGAAAACCTTTTAAGTATGCCAAGGGCGTCCGAAATGAACTCCTACCAAAACCACAAGTACATGTACTTGGGGACTGTATGAAAAAATATGGGAAATTACATCCTTTAAATTCTCGAGCATTCTTCTTCAAAAGGCCACCCTCTCATGAATTTAAGAATCACAACATTTGGTAAATGTTTCCACTTCAATGTCATATTTATCCCCAACGAAGTTGAATTACAATTTTTGAACTGTGCGACATGTTAGGAGTAACCAGGTTTAAAACTTTACTGGGTTGTTAGCATTAAAGATACTGCGCAAGTATAATTATAAGATTTCTAGTTACTATGATTTATCTTACTATGATTTCTCTTACTATATGGCGTCTGAGCTGTTAATTTTCATAAATGGTTGGGAATCACTCCAACTTTACCTATAAGCATATCGTAGGAATTGTCCCATGTCGAGAAACGCATTTTGCAATGTCTATACCACCAGATTGATAACACACATTACTAAATACCGGTATCCCTTTGGTATTCTTATTTTTGATAACAGTGATAGGATCTTCTAAAAAAATATCGCTGACTGTTGAATAGCGCGACGAGCAGCAAGTTCACAAAAATCAGATAATTTTATTTAACAAGAGAATGGTGCTCCGTACACACATATACAGGGGCATGGTACGATTCAAATAAGACTGTTAACCATAATAACAATAGTTTTATAGTCAACAGTTTTCAAGTTGGATACAGTATTTATTGACTTAGAAAATTGAGAAGATGAATCTGAACATGTCAAGGAAAATACAAGTTGGAATCTTGAATTTATTGGACGACATAATTTGAAAATAAGTGATACATTATGTAGTCAACAATTAAGAAAAATCTCCATTCAACCAGACAATAGACTGGGCTGAAGCTTACGCGCGCAGAACTGAAGATAATACGGTCATAGGCGCTTTTCTCCAAAAGTTTAACCACTAAAAGAGCCATCAAGATATATAACCGGATCGTTCAGTTCTACAGAACAAATGCACCATTATTAATACTTTGAAAAACTCAGGCCACGGCAACTGTGCCAATTAAGGTCTATAGAATTTGTATAAATATTTTCCAAAGACAAGCGATAAGCCGTTTTGCCCAAATTTAATATGGTATCAAATGGGCTAAATATGGCATTCTTGTATATGGCCATTTTTGAAGTACGCTATTGCTTCACGTTTTATCTACATCACCAGGGCACAACACCTTCAACATTTTACAGAGAAAGTCTTTGAAAAGCCCAGTTCCTGCACCATCCAATGTTACGTAAATAGGCATGACGCTGTGTTGGGCAGGCCACCATGACGGGCCAGTGGATTGTTGCATACGAGTTACTGAAATCATTTTTATGTGCCGTGATTAGGTTTCAAATATGAGTTCCACGTCAAGGTATAACCCTTAGTCATTAACAGCAGTGATCGAGGAAATGTCAGTCGAAACTGTAAAAGAAATCCCCCTCAGTTCCCAATTGCACGAGTAACGCACTGAGATGATAAATGGGATCTCATATACCCTTGTAAAAACATGAATCCCTTCACACATTTTCTACACTCAAATCCAAGTGTCTGTAGTTAGCGGGAGAACTTCGTAATTGGCGCATTCTGGTCCTGAAGGCCGTCTGACTTTGCAAGAAGAGCGGCGATCGAACAATACAATGTGGGTAACCTCGTTGTTTCAGGTGTCTGGCGAACGCCTCCTTCATGGTCTTCAGCGATTTAGGAAGGTAATCCACCCCGCCCTTTTTCTTGATGGTAGAGAAAAAGTTGGTCAATAACCGATCCAGATCAGCAGGTGGTATGTCTTCCATCTGTCTACTGTCATATCGCGGATCTTCCTTCAGCCAGCGATGAAAGACACCAGTGAGAGAAGCAGTATTCCGCGACACCACCATGGATGTGTCGGCAATGTCGGACAAACACTCGCCGATTGAAGTGGCTATGGAAGCGGCAACTGGACTCCGGGGTTTATGAAATGTGCCATGGATGTAGTGATCGTCAAGCTGGAAAGTCTCAGAATCTGGCAAGGAAAACATAAGAAAGGAGGATGTACGTGTAGACACCGAATAACTTTCCTGGGGTGTGTACAAATATTCTAACTGTAAAACAAATGACTTCTAAATTGATGGCGTCTGGTATATCTTCACCACTGTTGAAGTGAAGCAAATTAATTAATGGTCAGACAAGTAAAAAGAATCTACGTCTAAATAACATCACTTTTTCACGAAAAGCATGCACAATATGGTTTTTATTCTCCCTCTCAAAAGGCGGACGTATTATGTGATGGCGATTTCCGTTCGTCTGTCCGTCCGTGTCCTGTCCATATTCGTGACAGTTTTCTGTCTAGAGTTCCAATTTTTGGTGAGTGGATACGCAAAGAAAAGATGATGTGTTGCTTACCAAACTTGACCTTGAGGTCAGAGGAAATAGGTCACTGTGGCGTAAAAATCAGAAAATCATTGAAAACTTTTTTAGAATTGATTCATTGAGGGGAAAAGAATCTTGAAGTCAAGGTCAACGTCACTGTGAGCCCAGAAACCAAACTGCAAACATTGATTACGATGACTGTACGTTTTTACATTGCCATTGAAATTGATAGGAGAACATCTGGTTTTTTATCTATGGCCCGAACAATCCTATTAAGCGTTCATGTCCACGTAGTAGTTTCAATGTTCTACGATCGTAGCACAGTCTGCTTTCTCTGTTAAGTGTATGGTGAATTAAATTGACAGGAATTACACTCAAAAAAATAAATTTCGAAACCAAAAATAACAGACTTGGAGGTTTACAGATTCACGACGTCATCTCGAGTAAAGAGGCTGTCGTGAGAAAGAAGGGGACAGAATCTCCCACCTCCACACAGAGAGTGATTGTGTGCTGGGGTAGAGTTCACCAGCTTGCGCTTGCTCATCCCAGTGAGCAGGTTGCCCAGTATATCGCATTTTTTGTGAGCATACAAAAGTAAAAGGTGGTAAAATCGATTAATTTGGCCAGGAATTATATTTTAGAAACCATAGTAGGCCAGAGTGGCCTCATTATATGATTTAAGTGGACACCCAAATTAGTGGGTTGGTTAAAACGTTACAATTCGCTAGATCACATAACCGACTTGGAGTGAATATTAGCAAAAGAAATATTATGAAAAACCGAAATACTATATTGACTCATTCCATGTAATTAAGTGTTGAATGTGGTTCGGTCTATTCTGGAGAATGGGACGGATAATTGTCTGGCTAACGTTCCCGGAAACCTTTTTAATATGCCTAGGGAGTCGGAATTGAACTTCCACCAAAAGCACAAATATGCGGAAATACCTCCTTTAAATTATTGAGCATCTTCTTCAAAAGACCACCCTCTCACAGACCTCTCAAGTTATACTATTGTCAAGGCGTGAGATTTGCATATATCCGCCCCGGGGATACGAGCCCCGCAAAAATGAAAACTTCTAGGCGTCATTTCATACAAGTTTTTGCATTTTTGTTTCATATAACACCTCCATCATACATTTCACCCTTCACTGAGGCTATAAATGGATACTTCACAGCCGAGTCTAGGAAAATTTGGAAATTATTGACTCCTTTTTCTGCAAACTGGAGCAATTTTGAAGGATTATTGGTTATTTTAGAAATAGTTTCCTGAAAATGGAAAGATGCGTGAGATTTTGATAAAGCTGCGTGAGACAGATGCCAAATGCGTGAGTCTTACGCCGCATGCGTGAGGGTTGACAGGTCTACTCTCATGAATTTAAGAATCACAACATTTGGTAAATGTTTCCGCTTCAATGTCATATTTATCCCCAACAAAGTTGAATTACAATTGTTGAACTGTGAGACATGTTAGGAGTAACCAGGTTTAAAACTTTACTGGATTGTTAGCATTAAAGATACTGCGCAAGTATAACTCTCTAAAATAATTAGATTGAAAATTCAATCTATCAGATTGGAATTAGTGACCAATCTATTCGACTGAATATTCCACCTATTAAATACGCTCATTCTATTCAGCTTGTATCACTGACGTCCCTACTCTCCTTGTTCCCCCCCCCCCCTCCCCCCGCTGATTCACATCGCATATTTCGCGCCTCTTGGCCGTAAGTGGGCACTCTGCACAGGCCAACCACCAATGACCAATGAATATCACTCTTACGGAAGAGTCTTGGCAATATAAGTCTCCCTTTTCAAACGTTCATATGTCGTTAACGGCAAAACTAACAATAAACGAACGGCAAAACAGCTCTAATTACGTTAATTTCTGAGTTAAGAGTGAACAGATTTTTGGATAACTTCCTCCATTGTTTAGTAAGGTTCGTCAACTGATTGCAAACATTTGTTCACTGATACCTTCAAATAATTAAGAAATAAATCCCTGTAAATGTTGTTAATATCCCACTGATAAGACGACGCTTTATCGTCATGAGTATATAATGAAATCAAGCTGCCTAGAATGGTACCGTAAAAACACCGTTCAATTGTTTCAGATTTTGAATTGAATGTTAACTGTATTTAAAGATGGGGAAAAGTTCCTTTGAGAGATGCGGTAATAAGAGGGCGTGTCGCTGTCAAAATATTGGCATGGCTTCCACATTACGTGAGAGTCGTGATCTCACTATCATGAAGGTATGACGTAATTTCGATCACGTGAGGTAGTTAGCCAATCGTGGTTAGTATGAGGAATCTGGTTATCTCCGAGCTATTACGGCACGGCGATTGGGTAACCAGATAAAGCGCCCCCTTACGGCCAAGAGTCGCGAACTTGGCGATGTGAATCAGCGGGGGGAACAAGGAGAGTAGGGACGTCAGTGATACAAGCTGTTTATCAGCGTACCTATTAGATTGAAAATTTAAATCTAACAGATTGAATTTTCTGTCTAAAACAGATTCATTTGATCGTTATCAATCTATTAGATTGAACATTTTCAATCCGATGAAAGATTGGTCATTAATTTCAATCTGATAGATTGAACTTCAATATAATTATTTTAGAGAGTATAAGATTTCTAATTACTATGATTTATCTTACTATGATTTCTCTTACTATATGGCACTGAGCTGTTAATTTTCATAAATGGTTGGGAATCACTCCAACTTTACCTATAAGCATATCATAGGAATTGTCCCATGTTGAGAAACACATTTTGCAATGTCTATACCACCAGATTGATAACACACATTACTAAATACCGGTACCCCTTTGGTATTCTTATTTTTGATAACACTGATAGGATCTTCCCAAAAATATCGCTGAATGTTGAATAGCGCGACGAGCAGCAAGTTCACCAAAATCAGATGATTTTATTCAACAAGAGAATGGTGCTCCGTACACACATATACAGGGGCTGGTACAGATATTATGAACGTGTATGCCATGTACAATTTAGGGGTGCTCCTGATCTTTCACATACCTGTACTTAAGAGAGAGAAGACCTGAATGGTCCGTGTAACACTTCACAATTCAACTTTCTGTCCCACCAAAAGGAAAGTAGGAATATGGAATTATTAAACCCAACATTAAAGCTCCACATCTTTCCCTTATTCGAGATTCTCATCTCGCAAAATCGAAAGTAGCAAGATGTATGGAAAGTATACACCACTTCCGTATTCGAGCTTTCCATATGAATTCATAACATGCAGTGTGATCTACTTTGGTGAAATTAGTCTGTTTTCTCGCCAGCATTAGCTTTTTACGACACAAGATAAAATTGTTGGAACCACATTCTCTGAAGCGACGAAGGCTTATGTTGTTGGTTGACATTTCTTTCTGACAATAATCTGTATGCCGCGAAATAAAAACTGTTTAACTTTTGGGGCAAGACGGAGCAATGATACCAATTTTGACAAAGTCTCGTATTCCTAAATATCTTAAATTCATTCCAAAAAGCTGAAATACGGGAGCGTGTCGAGCTTTCCATCTTTCTACTTTCAATTTTGTGAGATGGAAAGCTCGAATACGGGAGCGATGTAGAGCTTTCCATCTTCCTACTTTCAATGAAAACTCGTGTGAAACACGAATAGAGCATTTCCCCCAAGACATGTATAAAACGTAATTTGGTATGCACAGAGATTTGGATCCACCCAAATTGGGCACACCCTCTATTAAGCATGGCAAGTTTTCCAGGGTGGGGTCCGCACCCAAATTAGAGATAGTATTGAAAAGTCAGGTATTTAGACAAATTATGTATACGTTCACTCAGATATTTGATACATAAAAATGCTCTCTATTTTGAGAACATCACTATTTTGCGCACGACTTTAACGACCTGTCTCCCTTGAATGGCATGGCTCTTATTCATAGGGTTAGGGGATGATGTGGCGTTTACAAGATAAATGGTGGAGCATATAGCTTCATATGAATGTGTTATAATGGGAGATTTACCTTCAATATATAAACCTGTAGCGTGGGGCTTCAATAGTATGGGAGAGATGTTGGGGCACCCCATAGAGAGGGGTAGTTACTCTTCTCATTCAAGCAAAATGAATTTGAAAAAGAAATCTTGCCTGCCACAATTTTGCGCTTCACCGCTTGATTGTATATAGCTCTTAATTTATCCATGATATCAATTCCTGATAATTGTTACCAAGATTTATTTCAAGTTCTGCCAGCATTTTCATTTTTCTTACCTCGCCACCAAAGGTCACAGAGTTTTGCCTCTGATATGAAAAAGCCAAAATATGGTTGTCTCGCCTTATTTAAAAACAAATTACATTTTTGTGAAATAAATCGAGAATATCTGGTTCACATATCATAAGCACTGGGGAACAGTTAAATAAATTTTCTCAAGTATTGGATAACAATGAAAATCAAACCCAACTTGATTTATTTATTATCATTTCTGAAAGTGGAAATTCAAGATTTGGAGAAGGCATGAATTAATTCTTCCCATTCTTAGTTGAATTCAGCTGTCCCTGAATTATTTCAATAGCAAATGGTCAATAAAATACTATTATGCATGGGTGGAAAGGTTGATGAAAACCTTTGTATACTTCAGGGTGCCTGAGATAAACTGTTGACCAGAATTGTTCGCAGAACATTTTACCATATACAT
Source organism: Hanleya hanleyi (assembly GCA_036873755.1). Taxonomy (NCBI): domain Eukaryota; kingdom Metazoa; phylum Mollusca; class Polyplacophora; order Lepidopleurida; family Hanleyidae; genus Hanleya; species Hanleya hanleyi. The sequence goes on from JAVTVY010034189.1 coordinate 55,032, forward strand.
TTATTCTACATGTATTCTACATGTATTCGACTTACAGAAAATACATATAGAAGAAAGGCCTCAACATGCCCATTTTAAAAGTGGCGATCATGCTGAACAATCTTTCAACTAATAATGGCCTTTTTATGACAGAAAATTTTAAAGGACCCTGTTTGAACCAATAGCTGACATTACTGGTTTAAGGATAGCTATTCCCTTACAGGGTCAAAATTGGACATTTTTATTTCTTCATTCAAATATTCACTATTTCCTCTAACATTTGGTGAAAAAGTGAAATAAAAATTATAAATAGAAGTGCTTCAATATTAGGATTAAAAATTTAGTTTCCGAGGCCCTGGAACAATTAATCAGATTGCCTTAGCTTGGGCTTGGCTACTACTATTTTTGTCTGTTAAATTTCCCTTTCCAAAACTCATTTCCACAGTATTATGGTAAGCTAATTATCTATTAGTCCTACTTATTTACATTAATGTACCCCCTTCTGATCAAAACCATGCAAACATCCTTATTTTTGTTTCTAATTATGACAGTGACACTTCACTCAGACACCCGCCGTGAAGTAATCTACACAGGTGTGAACAAGTTTAGCAGGTTTTCTAAGTTTCAATTGGACTTTAAACCGACTTGATGAAAAAAACTTAGTGTAAAGTTATCCAGAATAAACAGGAATTCAAGTAGGTCCCATTAGGCAGATTAAAAATGTATTTGACAATAGAATTCAAGCAAAAAATAGGGATTAATTCATCAGATGTATAGCTGGACACATTTTGCCCGATTTCTAGCCTTTCGTTTTTGTACAAAATCCGAAATTCAAACGTTTATTTCTCGAAAAGTATCCATGCTACGCTTTTGAAATTTGGCATGCTTGTTACTTATAAGGTGATCTAGAAAACTTATCTCACTTTTTGTAAGTTCGGCTTTGTTTTTTAATTATCCAACTTTTAAGACAAACGACCGTAAAAATATACATTTTTTTTCAATTTATTTTAGTAAAATAGTTATAAAAACAAAACCAGGCAAAAATTTTAAAAAAATGAGATAACGTTTACTAGTTCGAATTGTCTCCTACCAAGGTATACCATCAAAGTTGAAACAAGACCAACAGTTTTCATGAAATTTCAATTGAAAAATGGACGCTATTGTTTTCATTTTAATTTTTTAAAATTGGACTATTTTCTACACAGTAGCAGCGTCAGTTATACAAATCATATAGTTGGAATCCCTACGATGTATGCTTTCATAAAATATATAGTTTATTATGGTTATCTTGTATATTTATTGATACAGACGACAAATTGTCATGGGGGTGCAAAAACTGCCTCTAAGGGGATAGCTATCCTTAACTTGTTCACGTTACTAGTCATACGGAAATTTAAATGGGATACTAATTTGTTTGTATTAGATAGAGAAGTGGTACTGATTTTGTTGACACATCAAGTAGTCTTCTGTAAAGTGCATAATGTAATAAAGCCAACTACTTCAGACAGGTGTACAATATTCAGTTCAGTGTTACAGTGTACATAATTCAATTTGACCAAATGCTAGGATTCAAGCTCTCTTGACAAGTGCTTGAATCCTTCAATTTTCCATCAAGGTTCACTATCACCTCATACTGATATCAGCATATTTTCTCAGTTTGCATTCTAGTTACGCGTAGAGCAGGTTTATGCAGCCTAGATTTATACTTATATATCAAATTGTTAATATCACCCATTGCTAAATGCAAATGCCAACAAAATGCCAACAACACTGTTGCCCTTTCAATCCTTTGTCTATCTTACAATTTGTATAGTACGTTCTACAAGATCTCTATATCCATAATAAAATTCACGAAAAACCAACAAAAATTGTGTAACATAAATGCAAGTTTACCTACGTTCATGTCTATAGCGCCACCTAATGATCAACAAATGCCACAAAAGTACACAATGACAAAATATATCCAGATATGTCTTGTATAGCACATTGTGTTTACCCCATAACACTTCAATGGTTATGGAAATATTGGAATTAAATCAGGGAATTTTTTATATAATTGGCTATTTGGCTTGCAAGAGATATGAATTATCATCATCATGTTGGCAATACAAAACAACCTTATTTTGAGATGCAAATAGCGCGCCTCTGTGATTAAGCCAACACCACCAAAATCTTTTCAGTCCTTTGCCTATCCTGCAAGATTATTATACCTAAATCTCACGGAAATCACACAAGTCCTTTAGAAGACATGATCATGTTACACAGGTTAACTAACTTCATATAGTGCCATTGATAGAGACGAACAAATGCCACGAAACACTATCATGTGAACTCCACATCCCTAGGGAGATGGCACGTGAACAGTTCAATGGAAACATGATAATGGTTATGGGGGTTTTGATGTTAAGTCAGAGAATTGTCGTTTTTAATTTTAATGGCCTTTCATTTCATAGGGAAAGTGAATTATCATGTCAGCAATGCAATGTTCATGTTTGGCAACCTAGAGGGATGTTTTTTAAAATTCACAGATGAAATTGGTCAAATTTCATAGAAATCAAATAAGACGTTCAGACGAAATCGCGAGAGAAAGGTTCACCCATACTCTGACTACAGCGCCATCTAGTGGTGAACAGCAGCTATCAAAACACAACCAGACAAATTTCCCCGGCCTAAGGAGATAGCACATGAAGTCAGGCTGTGACCCGAAAATCTCTTTTGGTTTCAAAGATATTGACTTTTGAAATGGCGGCAGCAGCGGATCCGGTGTGAAGCCATTTCTCGTGAAGAGCATCCACTTTCTGGAAATGCTCTAATTTTGCGAGATGGAAAGCTCCAATACGGGAGAGACGATGAGCTTTCCATCTCTCTGCTTTCAAAAAAGATAGAAAGCTGAATTGTCAAGTGTTACACGAACCCTGAGAAAGGAAATTATCATATATGTAAGCCAGATAAACTGCTGAAGAACAACAGTTTCGGAATGTCGCGGACTATGTCAAAATTGAAAGTCAAACTGAGCAATGAAATCATTGAGGTGTATGAACGGTTTCAAACAGTTGAGATTTGGAGAGCTCTACGTCTTGTCGTAGTTCCTGCATTCTTTGGCGAAATGCTGCTTGGCTTCTCGCAAAGGCTCCTGATTTAACAATGGACTCTGGGTAACCCTGTTGCTTGAGGTGCCGCACTAAAGCCTCTCTCAGATTCTTGAAGGACTTGGGCAGATAGTCTTGCTGGTCTCGTTTCTTGACCGTGGAGAAAAATCTTACGAGGTACGGATCCAACTCTGCCGGCGGGATATCTTCCATGGCTCTGTAGTCCACGTTCGCATTTTCAGCCAGCCATCTTTGAAATATGCCTAAAGCGCTGAACGTGACTCGCTCGTTCTTTGACATCGCGTGACCAGCCTGGGCATTCCTCTGAGCAGCAGACGACATGTAGGCCAATGAAGTCTGCTCCTCCTGTGGCATGTGGCTGAGCGGCAAACCAAGTTCTATATCAACAGAAACAAAAGGCTTTTATGGTAACAAATTAATAATGTCTTTCATCAAAAAGAACTTACATCATACTCTAGATAACGACTTTACAATGTAAATTAAGAATACTGATAGCGATACGGATTTGATATTTTTGGCATCATTGAAAACTGTTGAGCGCTTCTCTCTTGCAGGAAACTAGCCTAGTTAAATGAGTATATTATTATTTATTCTTTTAATTTGGTGCTAATGCAATTATATGAATTAGGCCTTTGGATTTTGAACACGGATATTCTTAATGGACGACGGCTGAATATTGAATGCATAGACGGACTAGACGCTTGTACTTCAACATAATCAGAATTAAAATCCTATACCGTAATAAACTAGGTATTGAGTTGTCCATAAATGCAGAAACAGTGGTGCTCTCACTTCCCATCTCTACCCATTAAGTACAGATGGTGTGGCATCATCATACGAGTACAAGTCTGGCATTTACGTTGGAGACTTTCCTCCCGATCTGACACTTGTGAAGCCAATTGATTTCTTTTATTCTGCACAGAAAGTTGCATGCGTTTCAATATTACGCTTTTTTTACGCTTCATGCCTTATTTGACACTTCTAAATAATGATGGATGGAGGGACCATGTGCTCGTTTGCTCCATCGTGGGCGCATGATTTGGCAAATAAGGCAATTCAATTGGATGGGGTTCGCCAGCTCGAACTGACGTTAGGTGGCTGCGTGCACCAAAAGGTAAATGGCGCATGCCCATGTCGTTTTTCTGGACATCACAAAGGCAACGGCATAATGTAACGACAATATCATCGTTCGTTTTATGACGCCACGTCTTCTGTACCCATTGGAGCACTAGGGCCGCCTAGTGTGGCTGACGATCCCCAAAATTTGAAGTTGTCTTTGTATGAAATGAAGCATTTTGTGCAGAATTGAAGACTTAACTTTTAGCTATTATGCATGTTCAGCCTGTGCAGAACTTTATACATCAGATACTATTCATTTGTGGAGAATGACCTCTCGACAGATCCATTTCATAACACATACATTGGAGTGATTGAAGTAAGGATATACATCTAGGAAGATATATTTTTTTACATTTATAAAGTGATCATATCAAAGTATTTTCGTTCTTTTGGGATTACACTTAGTATAGCAGAGATTTTAGCGCTGAAAAATTGGTCGAGTCCTGTGCGAGCAACTCCAAGAGTAAGCACCTAATCGCCAACACAGGTATACATCTACCTAAATTTCAACTTGTATGATTTAATTTGAATGGCACTTCATCCATGTGGGGTAAAATGCTCCTGGAATTTCATGATCCATGTCTATTCGTACATTGGAGTGAATCCAGGTAACACGACTGCTAGACTCCAAAAACAACACTTTTTTCAACTTGCCTCCCACAACATGCATAGAGTGGAGGGCGAAGGACAGTCAACAATGAAGAAAGAGACACTGGGAGGTATCCAAAATGTTAATTTTATTCAAATTGAATAATTATGAAACCTAATATCTAGATGATGAACCATGAGCACTCTTGCACTTTTTGGTCTGTCGAGTAAAGGATAAATATCATGAATTTCAAACAGATTGTTCTGATGGATCTTGAAATATTTTGCTGTCAACCAACCTCATCAACCCCAAATCTACCCTCATCAAATTGGACTCACGCAATGGCACTTGTATTCGATCGCATTTAGAAATCCATAAATGGACCATTTCACGGTACGGAAGAAAATATTTCATAGATACAAAATGCCTAGCAGAGGTTGACAATGGTGCAAAATGGTTCGAGAGGTTGACCATGGTTTCATACGCAATCAAGTTTGACCATGATTTGACCATGGTTGACTGAAACATTTGGCTAATGACCAGGGTGCATGAGTGTACCACGGTTGACCATGTTTCAGCCACGGTCACACATGGTTGACCAATGGTCTAAATAAAATACTTACAATTAGAATTGTTAGGAATTGGGAACTGGACATCTTGATGAATTAAATAGTGGACTTTATGAAAGAACTATAGGCCTGAGAAAGATGTGCGACCTTGGTCATAATATATCTGGGTGTTGTCGTTCTAAGAAATCAAAGATCTTTTGATTCAGATGTATATAAAATGATAAATGATCACATTTCAGATTATAATAGATGCATACATGCACTGTAGCCCATTTCTGTTACAACTGTTGTTATTAAGTAATGTGGGGTAACATAGTTTGCCACAGGAAAACCACTAAGAACTCAGACTACCCTGAACGTAAAGTTCAGTTGAAAAAAAAATCAAAAACGCTTCAAAATATAATGCTTGGATTCCAAAATTCGTATCTTTAATGCTCGAACAGCAATACTTCAGATAAATATCATAATTTTACTTCAAATTGTTAGCATTTCCGTCTCCTAAAAATGTCCCTTTAATCTGTTAGGGTTCCCTTCCAAGATCTGCAATTCCAGTTATCAAGTGTTAGTTATTATGAGAAGGTAGAGCAATTATTCGGAGCTAACTTTTATCTTAATTCAGAATGGCATCAACCCCCATACGTATTAAGCTATGCTACCACACAACGAGGCGGTAAATTGTGCCTCCAACTGGAGTAAGAACATGTATTTGTCTTATTAAAACGCCTCAAAACTATACTGACAGAGAGTTAAGGTGGATTGCTAGATGGAAAACAACCTTTCCTTACATCACATTAATCAAGTAAATGAAAATGACCCCATCGACTGAAAAAAAATTACATATCCTATAAAATCCTAACAATTGCCGATTACGTAAAATAGACACCTGTGTAAGTTCTGCAATTCGTTCAAACAGTGCTTGATTTCGTTCGAATTTTGAATGCGAGTTGACTCCTTGCAAACAAAGGAGACCCAACAATCAAATGTGGATAGCCTCGTTGTCGAAGGTATCGGCTGAATCCGTCTCTCATTGTTCTCAATGTTTTCGGGCGGTAGTCTCCCCTACCGTCACGTTGTTTTATCGTGGAGAAGAATTCCGCCAGGAGGCCATCCAATTCGTCGGGCGGGATGTCTTCCATATTCCTGTGATCAGGCGTCGGTCGGCCTCGAAGCCAGCGAATGAATACCCGGACAGCGCAGACAGTGTTCCTCTTGATCTGTTCTTGAGTGACGGCAAGCGGTTGTCTTGACCATGTAGATGGGATGTCACTGCCACTCATGCCATCACGATGATCGTCCTGAAAGGGAGAGTCCCAGCTCGTCTGAGACACTTCAACTCTTCTTGTTCCTGGCATCCCAAACTCTGGCAACAGAAGTATAAACCCCAAATCAAGACGTGAAATCAAGCAGTATTTCGAGTACATTTTAATAAATAAACGTGGAAGAGAGAATAATACTTTCTACGCCAGTTTCTCGACGCTCCAGGTCTCTTCGCCATAGCCACAGAAGAGACCAGTTAGTGTCCTTGACTTCTGATCCAAACTCATAAATTTTGAAGTACATAGAGCTTTTACTCCGTGCAATAGTAACAGAAGTGTCAACTAACTTTACCATAGTTTTGAGTGTCTGGCGAATGGATCAAGGACGCATTATTGTGTATGTATACGAGTCCGTAATAGGGAGGGAGGGAATTTGGCTTAATGTCACACTCAAGTTTGTTTCACTCATATGGTGACAGTCAGTTTGGTTGGTGGAGGAAGCCGGAGTACCCGGAGAGAACCACCGCCCTTCGGCAAGTAACTGACAAACTTTCACACATGGACCAGCTGGGCTCGAACCCGTGCCAGAGTCCGTAATAGGACATCTAGACCTCCTCAATAAGAAGGATCAAATCTAAATAGAAAATCAGTAAATCCGCGATTCGAATTGAATAAGCTATCGTTATTTTAAAGGTAAAACTTTGCAGCTGGTTTCCACTGCCTTTAGGCTGTCAATTCGCGCATTATTCACGATTCACGAATATGGATGTGAAAATTGAGATTCAGGTAAACTAGCTCTGTGATTGGCTGGACGTTTCTTTCAATTATATCCAGCCAATCAAAATATTGGATTTTTTTTTATTTTGAATTGATCAATCGAGTGTGTTTAAACTAGTAGATATATCCTCAATGAACTGGAGTTTCTATGAAACTTCATTGTTTTGAGGACGATTGCTTATTCTGAATGCCAGAACTGATGTTCATGTATACATTCGTGAATTGGTACTCCGTGTGAAAGTTTGTCAGTTTCTTGCCGACGGGCGGTGGTTCTCTCCGGGTACTCCGGCTTTCCGGCTACAGAAATTCAATGGTTTCCATGGAAAAATCATGGAAAAGACTTATAAAAAGGCTGGAGTATTAGGACAGTTTTCCATGGTTTTTCCATGTTCTGAATCCAGGGTACAAACATTTGTTTTGAGAAAGGTGGGGAATGGTTGTCCAGGGTTTCCAAGGACGAGGTTGGACATGTTTCCATGGACGAGGCTGGACATTGTCCAGGGTTTCCATGGACGAGACTGGACATTGTACAGGGTTTCCATGGGCGAGCTGTCCAGGGTTTCTATGGACGAGGCTGGAAATTGTCCAGGGTTTCCATGGACGAGGCTTGACATTGTCCAGGGTTTCCATGGACGAGGATGGACACTGTCCAGCGTTTCCATGGTTGTGAGGCTGGACAATGTCCAGAGAATAAATGGTGAGGACTGGACAATGTCCAGAGTTTTCCATGTTTTCTGCAGTATTGCTGCATATCAACTGGTTTTGGCAACTGATTCATGTCGCAGAATATATCTGGATTTCTGACTCCATACATGCAGGCACTAGATTCCGTCATGAGACATAAGAATAATCATTTTGTAAATTAAACAACTGTATGAAATGAATAATTGCTATGATTATATGGATCAATGTATGTTAGACCACATTCTAGTTTAATTTATTGATGTCAAATTGTCAAGATACTTGTTTTGTTTTCAATGCCATTTTTGTATACATGTTACTACACTTGAACATATTCATTGTCAGCTTATTAATGGAATACTAAAAGCCACTATATTATATTATCAGGAATTCCACAGTATATACAATTATCATACTTTAGCAAAATGGGCAGAAGTCTTTGCAGTAGACCTTCAGCTGCAGAAATGTGCAGGAGCCCTTCCAAATCATTTTAAACGGGATTAAGTTGTGAACGTCTCAGAACATTGCATCACAGAACATTGTGAACAACCTGCTTATTTTAGAGTGTAGTGATTAAGTACAGAAGAACAGGTAGGACAGCACAGGACTTGAAAATGGCAGGTTACGTTGGAGTTACGTCGGTTGAGTTTAGCTGATTGGCTGATGACGTGTGGATTTGATTTAGGGGAATTCCCTCGTATAGTTGCCGAAAGTAGGCTGAAAATGGATACCAATCAATTTTAAATCAAAAAAGCAGAATTGTTGTCATTGGCTTGTTATAGGAGATCTCAGAGAATAGCAATAAACAGGTCACACACATTTTTCAGTGTTACCACTAGACACTATTTTCGCCGATTTACCATCTTGTTTTCCTAGATTGATAAATTTACTACCCATTTTATAACACAAGAAACAGTGCAACTTGCATATTCTATTTTTTTGAGTCCACACTCAGTCCACAGTTTCCGTGCTTTTTCCAGCCTATCTTTGATTATAATTTTTCCAAGTCCAATTTCCATGCTGAAGAAGTGGTGAATTCCCGTAATTCCATGGTGTCCATGGACATTGTCCGTGCTTTCCATGGTCCAGAATAATGTGACCATGGACATTGTCCATGGTATCCAGCATAATTCCAGGGTTTCCAGCTTATTTCCAGGGATTTCTAGTCGACCATGGACATAAACCATGGAATTTCTATAGCCGGGTCCCTCCACCATCGAAACTGACTGTCGCCATATGAGTGAAACAAAATTGAGTGTCACATTAAACCACATCCCCCCCCCCCCCACCTCTTTCAGGGGAATTGTGTTCAAGATAGCCATTAAATATCAATTAAATATAGAATGTGTACACTACACACATAAAAACATCCATACATGGAAGCAAACCATCTATGCCCAACTTTGGGACGTGGGCGGTGGAAAGTAAGAGAAAACTGGTGTGCTGTTCTAATCTTCTACTCCATATCTTGTCGTACAGCCCGGTGTTTGTGAGGCAACAATCACCATTTCGCATGGTATATTCGATTTTATTTTCTGATTAGAATGGGGTATAAAACCTCCATATCAAAGTTTTTGCGTTGCCACGCACTGCTGATATCTGTTTGCTGCCTTTCATACCGAGTCAAATCCTTCGATGACGACGTCAGCAGTGAGTGATAATGCAACAACCAGCTCACTGGACAATTGCAACTTGATCAGCGTGCATTACTCCACTTATGAAGTATGTTTGGCAACCAGAAATGTCGTGCATAGTTATAAAGGCAGACCCTTTCCTGAAGAAGGCCATTTCCAAATGTACAAGAAAAAACATCTTGATCAGATTAAAGGACCGCGATATTTTGGAAAACGACTTGGAAATTTAGATTGGATAAAAAATATTGGTCAATGGTCAATGAATTTTTGTGAGGAATATCATGTTTTATGAATTATGGGCACATAGATTCTGTGGACATTGAGTGAATATTGAATGATGGACTAGAAACTTTTATTGTTGACATACGAAATAGGGATTTTGATTAGCGACGCGGAATTATTTTTATGGACAATGGTTAAATATTGAATGTCGGGTGAAACCTTTACATCGAGCCAGTCCGACAAGATTCGTCATTTCATCTAATCATAATTAGTAGAGCGCAGTGGAATTACATTGTGTTACCACAGTCAGTGGTATAACGACTCGGAAGCGAGGTCATGATCGAGCAATTGCAGGATTTGCTGATGAAAACATTGGTGTCCATGTGATTAAAGAAATTGTGTTATACCCAATTCTCAAACGACTGAAAAGTATCCACAGAGTTTTGATCTCCACAAGCAAATGTTAAAGGCATTGCCAAGATGATGCTGCAGCTTATTTGGTGTTGATCTACATGCAAACTGTGTCTAATTCCATGCCATTTGAATGTGTTTTACATCTCCATTGTGTTCAAATGAACAGTCATAATGAAAGCGTGAGTGAGATAAATACTCTGGAAATGACTTGCATATATTCATTCGGATCAAGAATAATGGTCAGTGATTAGGATTTTATGCAGACAACACCATGTCATGCTGACATCATTGAAAAATGTTGACTGCTTCTGTCTTGTGGGAAACCATCTTGTGTTATTATTTTTTTGTTTCATACACATCTGGAATTGGTGCTGTCATAATTTGTCTTTCGTTTATGGATGCGGAAATTCTTTTATGGACGATGGCTGAATATTGAATATCGGATCTGATGCATGATACGGGTCTGAGATGGAAGACAGTATGACAAAAGAGGACAGGAGACAGTTATTTGTTTAAGAACTGATCGACATTTTTATTCATTTAATTAGTGTATATTTATGTACGTTCACATTACTATCTGTATTTGTTATAATCCATGGACATGGGGATATCAATGGATCTTTACAAAACTTCATTGCCTTGTCAGTCTCCCAAATTTCTCCACAAAAATAAAATGCTTCAATACTGGAGGAAATCCCCTGATGCACGGGAGGAAACATTATCAGTTTATTCACACTGATTGAACGAAAACTCTAGATTTCAGCTGGAACACAAAGTCAATACATTCTCCCGAGAATTTAAGGTGGGGAGCGATACCTCAGAGACGGACCCTAATACATTTAAATAGGCAAAATTATTATCTAGAATGAATTACTTTTTGATGTGTTGGAAGTATTTGTTCGTTGTTAAACGACAATGCACAACTTTATTTATTTTTGGCTAAATTTGTTTATAGAAATAACATGAGGATAGAAGGGTAAACTTCGGAAATTGATGTTTTGTTCCTGAGAAGGAAAATTAACCGGGTGAACCTCAGTTTTTTTTATTTGTCTTTAGGTGAAACAGAGTTATGTGTTATCTGAAAATTCTATCAAAAATCTGTCCATAATTATCTAAAATCTGTCCATAATTATCAAAAATCTGTCCATAATTCTCAATTTCCCTGCTATCATTTTGGGTTTACGGTAATTCCCCTAATAATTCGATCACCGGAAGTGAAGCAAAAATGGCTTATATCTGGAAATATTCTTTATTGCACCAGCTACTAAGCGTCACATTTTGTCATTATATGACTTTTCTTCAATTTGAATGAAGAGTAGGAATGTTACTTTTTCTCTGGGTTTGAATAACAGAGTTGAAAAGCAAACTTCCTGTGATTGAATTATTAGGGGAATTACCGTAATCCGAGACAAGGGATCCCTCGCATTAATGGGCATCCCTAGTATAAGCTGCTATATGGTGACCCCAATTTTTACTTCATTTTTCTGCTATGAATAACTGTTTTAACTTATACAAGTGAAGTTTCAATAAAATAATAAATTAGTATTGAGAATAAGTATGGTAAATCCTGTATGAATAATTCAATCAGGACCAATTTAAGGGACCAAATTTAATCAATAGTTCAAATGAATCACTCTCCAAAATCATTAAAATAATGAAGAAAAATTGATTACACAGTATCTGGACAATAAACCATTTTGTCAACTGCCAGTTTCAATAAATCATGATTGAATTATTGGGGAATTTACAGTGATATACATGTACATGTATGATGACATCGATTTGTTATTATTTATGCTATTTTGAAATTTAGGTCAACAATCATGTGGGCTCCGTGTACAAGACACAATCCAATTACAATATATCGATCTGGGTACCGTGCATGTACTTCATAGAAAATATACACATGAGAATCTAATTATTGTTCTCCCATCAGAGCTGAACATTTAAAAATCTTCATACGAGTAATGAAGGACGTAATCATCAAGATCAGTCAGCTGTTGTTGTTGCTGGTTAGGAAGACCATCCTATTATCAGGTGAGGGCCATCCCGCTCTCTAATATGAAGGTAAAAATGAGAAGCATGCGAGACCTAATAGAATGAAATCAGATGGAGTTTATCTAACAGAAGCAAAAGACATAGCTAATCACTTAAACAAACACTTTACAAATATTCCTGCTACACTAGAGCCTACATGCAGCCATAAACCTGATCATTCATCTACAGTTAAAGTCCAAACAATTCAAATACACTAAACACTGAAAAACTTAAAGAACATATCAATAGTAAAGTCCCAGATGATGTGTTCTTCTCCATACCTGATGTCTCGGTAGGAATGGTGTTCCAACATTTAAATAAACTAGACATAAAGAAGAGCACAGGACCGGACCTAATCAGCCCAAGATTCCTCCATCTAGCAGCTCCTATCATAGCAGAAGCTTTAGCCATTATCATCAATCTTAGTATACAGACTAGTCATTTCCCAGAAAAATGGAAAAAAGCTAAAGTTGTACCCATCTATAAGTCAGATGATCCTGAATGTGCTAAGAATTATCGTCCAATCTCTGTTTTATGTTGTGTATCAAAGCTAATTGAAAGGCATGTACACGACAGTCTATATGGCTTTTTGACGAATCATGATTTACTGTGTCAAGGGCAATCTGGTTTCCGGCGTAAACACTCCTGCATAACAGCCCTAACAAAGATGACTGAAAGCTGGTTACAGTCTATTGACAAAGGACATTTAGTTGGTTGTGCAAAATTAGACCTAAAAAAAGCCTTTGACACAGTAAGTCATGAAATCTTGCTTGAGAAGCTGAAACTCTATAAACTTGATAAGGCCTCTGTTAATTAATCTTTAGCTTCTCATGACCTTGGGAGGAAATTATGATGATGCTGAATGCTGTAATTATTAATTATTTGGCTGCATTAAGACATTGCAATAAAAAAGAAGTTATGTATGTGGTAAACTTCGAGCACCAATGGAAAGTTTATGTCAACTTTGATATGTCAAAGACAACTATTTCCCTAATTTCTGCAATTAGAAATGCAAAAAGCTTTATTGTTGACTAAATCATGTGAAATTTAAATGTCACCTGTGACATTATATCATAGAATTTATATCCAAGTAACACCCTTTTTAAAGAAGGAAACTTTGAGGGGAGTTAACCAGTATCCCAACAAAATTTAGTTATATTTATCAATAGTCTCCCCTTGTAAAATTGCTGCTTCCAATAAATTAGAATCAACCACCAGAGTCCCGTTGGAATTATCAATTAACTCAAATGTCTGCATAGAAAAACGTCAGCTTGTGAACAGAAGTCCAAAGAAGCCAACAATATTATTTACCATCGAAACGAACTGAAAAAAACCCAGTCCAATTCCGTTTCGTAACAGGTCTGACTTTTGCTTGCACCGGACTACCGCGCAGGACTTCACGCGCAACCGGAAGTAACTTGTCGCGGGAAATGTTGACAGAGAACACCAACAACAATGGCCAAAGATCGGCTTGAAATAAATTTTCAATGGATTATGTCTTCGATTGTCCATTCCTTCAGATAGATCTAGTCTTCAAAAAGGTATTTACGAAAATTGATCGCATTTTATCGTTTTTGGTGGATGAAATCCTACTTGCCATATGCGACAGGCAGATTTGTTTGCAACCTGTCGCCGGAAAAATTCACTTGCCGGTGGCAGGTAGGCATGCATTATTTCGCTGCCTTTTTCTGCACATTTTTTTTTTTTGCAGCAAAAAATGCTAAATAATTAAAACAATGCGTAATTATTGTTACGACAAAAAACATGCGGGCGGGTCATGAGAAGCTAAAGATTAATTAACAGAGGCCTAATGGAGCACATAGATGGTTCAAATCATATCTGCATGAAAGAGAACAATATGTCTCCATCACAAATATAATGTCAGAAACCCTCACTGTTCAAGCAGGCGTACCACAAGGATCCATCCTGGGTCCACTTCTATTTGTTATATATGTGAATGATTTGTTGTTATGCAAGTTAAATAGTATTGTTGATTTATATGCTGATGATACCACTGCATACTATTCTGCCCCAACTACTTCTGAAATAGATGAAAACCTGAATCAGGACCTGGAGACTATTCAGGGATGGTGTAAAGATAACAAAATGTATTTTAATATTCCTAAATCCAATGTCATTCTAATGGGCTCTAGCAGCAATGTTAGGAATTCTGCTGATAACTTACATATTAATATCAATGGTCAAGCTCTACAGAACGTTTCCAAAGACAAAATCCTTGGTCTCATAGTTGATGATACCTTATCCTGGACTGACCATATTGACCATGTCTGTAACAAAATGTCACAAAATCTTGGCATTCTCTATCGGAATAGAAAAGTCCTGCGAAAAGATGCCAGGCTCACGTTTTGTAATGCATATGTTCTCCCGCATCTTGATTACTGCTGTACAATATGGGGGAATGCAACCCAAGGACAACTTGATAGGGTGTACAAATTACAAAAACGTTCAGCACGACTAGTTCTCAATGCCCATTACCAGACACCAACTGAGTCAATGCTCAAGGAGCTCAACTGGATGAGTGTTTCTGATAGGATAGCTATCAAAAAGCCATTGTTATGTACAAAATTCTTCACAACCAATTTCCTTCCTACCTTAACTCTCTCTTTACATACACTCACGAAATTACACAAAGATGATCTAGAGCAACTGACAACAGCAATTTATATATCCCTCGCCCCAGAACAACCTACCTACAACGCAGCTTAACATATTCTGGAGCCAAATTATGGAACTCCCTAGCCAATGAAGTCAAACATGCACCATCCTTGGATAGTTTTAAATCCAGGTTTATTGACGGTCGACAACAAAGTAAAATGTAAATATGTATATATATATTTTTGTCAACTATATCATTAGTGCTTTGAATACATATTGTAATATCAAAGTGATATGCATGTATTATCCCAGAGGGCCCCAGGGAAGAATAGTTTCCTTTTGTAACTGACTGTGTTACCCTCAGTAAATAAAGTTTTATTATTATTATTATTATAAAAAGGTTGTATTTGCTCAATAACTTTTGATTCCTTCTTAACCAATGCTTCAAAACTTCAGGCGCATTAATCTATCTATTGTTCCATGTCCTAACAATAATTTGCCATTTGAAGAACAAGTCAGTGTGGTCTAATGGTTAGAGCGTCGGCCCCGTAAGCGGTAGGTACTGGGTTCGATCCCAGGCCGGGTCAT
The DNA here is from genome assembly GCA_036873755.1 of Hanleya hanleyi. Classification (NCBI taxonomy): domain Eukaryota; kingdom Metazoa; phylum Mollusca; class Polyplacophora; order Lepidopleurida; family Hanleyidae; genus Hanleya; species Hanleya hanleyi. The sequence continues at coordinate 70,623 of JAVTVY010034189.1, forward strand.
ACCTAAGACTTGAAAAATGGAACTTGTTGCTCCCTCGCTTACGCTCAGCATTAAGAGGATAGAACAAGGACTGGTTCGCTCGGTGTCAGTATAATGTGACTGAGTGGGGTGTCATGTCTGCCTACGGCATGATATTTCAGTGGGACAGCACTATAAAATGGCAGCATTAGATCTGCTCTGTTACAAGTAGGTTCCCCTGCCTCTCCCCCTCCCCTCCCTTCCCTTCCCCGTTGTGATATAGCTGAAAAAATGTTGAAAGCGACGTTAAACCCTATTCACTCACTCACTGTTTCAACAGCATGACAGATATTTGGCCTATTATTGTGCAAATTAGACAGAAGACAATTTATATTTTTACTACCATTTGATGGGGATATATATGTCTATGTGCGCCTCAAGCGGATTTTGCTGAATTCATTATGTGAACTGATTGAGCAAAAACTGCCTTTTCTACCTCCAGTTTAGACAGCCGGATTACCCTGACCGGATTGACTAGAAGCACCCACCTCGTACAGATATTTTGGAGCTTGTAGGGTAACCTTGTCGCCCCTTAAGTACTAGGGTGGCCGAGACAATTACTCAAATTGGATCAAACCCCTTGGAATCATTGAACAATAATACTTCTATATCTGATACTGTAATACCACTTCAATGAATTAGAGGTACTCAGGTAACCAGCTACCATTGGTATGGTAAAATAATTATGATTATTTTCTTTAATCAGAGAATGCAGAAGGTAGACAATAGCAATTATGAGTTTATAATTAAACTAACACCCTGCCGCTGATTATGCATTAATTTAAATCTGATACAGAAATTATTAAATTGGCGATTCAAAGAAAAGAGAGAGAGAGAGAGAGAGAATTACATTCAAAATCGTGTTCAGCAATATTTTTATCTATACAGCGACAAATAATATAAAATTCTACAGAACATCCCCAGTCCATCAAAAATCGAACATTGAAACGTATCTAAAAACAAAATTACGTCACAAATGAATCGTCATCAAGCAATCTATCAGATTTTCTAGTCAATACTTGTGGCATCCTCCAAATGCAGCCACAATGTCCATACAGGCATACACTTAACCAAGAGGACCGCAAACTCGACCTCAAAGTCCCACATAACTACTCTTTCTACCACAACACCATCATCGTTGTACACAATCACAATCTGTTCTTTCTTCTATTTGTCAGTGAATTCAAAGAAAATCATACCGGGAAACCACTAAAAGGCCTGACAGCTAGTTGCCAGGAATTGGGGCTTCCCAATATCTGTCTTACAGTGTGCAGTGGGGTGTGGCCTGCTCTGTGTGGGAGCCGGTTGATAAATCAGTGATAAGTTATTCCAAGATTATGCTTATCCTGGTGAATATTTTGACAACTTTTATGTTGAAATTTTGTCAGATATCGCTAGTTGGATATGTTCCACATTGAAAATTAACTACGCAAGAAAACAGGTGAAGCCCAGAGTGGGTCAATGCCACGTTTCACTATGCATGCACTCCGTCTGATATCAATATCGGGAAGCCCTCATTAACATGTAATTTAATGGGGTTGCTGTAATGATGTACACATTGTGCAGCAATTTCCTTCGCCATCTCAAGTGACGGTCCTGTAACATATGATCTGATGTCACGCAGGTATATCACAGACCCAAGTGATAACAGTGACTCCTTTCTTATATTTTTGCTGGGTCATGTGAATGGGACTTCATTCGTCGAAACATTTCACCAATTGTATTCATACCGAGAGGCTGATCTTTGTACCAATCGCCGGTGTTAACTTGGCGAGTATTATATCCCAGATAGAATCCAGAAGTGGCCTGTTTAGCCCCTGCAGGGCGTCGTTTATGGTATTCTTTGTAGACCCTAACAGGGCATGTCTGAGGATTTTCTGGAGTTTCGTAAGCCTTTGCCGAAATCTGATCCTTCATGTTCGACATTTTGGATGACCTCATCAAAACGAGGCATTCTGGTTTGCTGGGCTCCTGCACCAGTTTTATGTCACCCCATGACAGATTGTAGTGATCAACAGAATTCTTAAGATAGGACGAGAAATGATGCATGTTATTAAATAACACCCAGTTTAACAGAGATTCCGGGTTGGATGGTCCACATTCTCTCATTGCGTTCATGGTAGCCTCCGTCCTCATCTTCCGAATGGTGTTCTTCCGCTGTTTGAATGCTGAATGGCTCTTGGGAAACATGTGTGATTTAGTTATAGAAAAAGCATACCCTTGCAATTTCAGGAAACGTTCAATGCTAGATCTCAAGTTGCCTAAAGTTTGTATATCGTACTCTAAGCCACCACGCTTTTTAACTGTGGAGAAGAAATCGGCTAAGTGGATGTCCAACTCCTCTGGTGGCATAGTCAGGACTTGGCAAAAACTATCTGGGTTATGTTGCTGAAACCAGGTTTCAAATGTGCTGAAGTCATGCCGTGTTTGGCGGGATGTGGAGACTGAGGAGTCTCCCATGGTCTCCGACATGTCAAAATTCACCAGTTTCGTCTTTCCTGTCAGATCTCCCTCTGGAACATAGAATTGGAAAGAACATGTCATACAAACATAGCAATACTAACATTTACACTGACCTAAAGCAAAATAACCACACCATAATGCCCATCAAAATATATGTAGGGAAATACAAATCATATTTTTGCATCTTCAACATATAATTTCATGACATGAGAATCCAAAGGAGATCTCTAAACCGAACTAACAGTACATGCCGATGTGAACAGCTAATGCGTGATTGAAAGTGAATTGGCTTCACAGCCTAGAAAGACAACAATGAGACGGATCCCCAATTGGCTTTATATAGGGGAACACAACTTTTATGTTGGCCTTCGAACCTAGTACATTACAATAGCTACCGTTGTACAAACGCAACCATGATACTTTATAAACTTAAAAGCATGTCTCATCAATGAATTAAAGTAGCATGGTATTAGGTCCATCATTGGCGAGGTAATCACAGTCCATTGTTCTAATTTTGTTCGGCAAGACTTTGCTTGTAAACCTCACAATATTTGATGTTCATAGAGTATTAATTCTTGACAGGTTATTCCCAAAAAGAGACGTTTATGAACATTTAGTTTGTTATCCGGAGACATTGGTTTCACTTCCCCACATTGTCTGTTGGTGGGATTATGCTGCTATGTCACTCAATTGAATCTTGAATGGAACGGAATAGCTCCCCAATCGAATTCAACCCCAAAGATTCCTTCTTAAACCATGGGATGCCATCTTGATTATAACCTGTTAGCCGGAGGTAAAAACTAGATGAGGCATCTTCAGCTTCTGGTGGGCGTCGTCTTGCATATTCCTTATATGCAGCAATGGGACATGTGTTAGGACTTTTTGGTCTTCCGTACACCCTAATTGAGTCTGACTGATCTGCCATTGGAGTTCGAGGAGATCGGACAAGAACCAGGTGTTCTGGCTCCCCGGATTTTGCCACAAGTTTAACATCTCCCCACCTCAGACTATAGTGGTCAATTGGCTTCTTGAAGTAGGTCGGGAAATACAAGGTGTTGTTATAGAAAACAAGGTTCAACAAGGATTCCGGGTTTGAAGGACCGAGCTCTCTCATGGTCTGCAATATGGATGAAGATCTGACTTTTCGGAGAACTGATATTCTTTCTCTGAAGGCGAGCTGACTTTTTGCAAACTCGTGTGATTTGGTTATGGATATTTCGTAAGCGTGTTCTTTCAAATGTCGTTCAATCCCTGATCGGAGTGTGCTTAACGATTGGATGTCATAGTCGGAGCCACCACGGGTCTGCACCGTAGTGAAGAATGCTTCCAAGTACGTGTCTAATTCGAGTGGCGAGATTTCCTGGATACTTCTTAATTCTTCAGGATTGTGCCCTTGGAGCCAGAACTCGAAGGTCGACACGCCTGTAGGCTTGCGTGTCATCTGTTGTGAGGACTGCTTGATCCCCCTGTCGTATGGTTGCTGATAGAATCCATCATTGGGCGCATGTCCGAGGCTAAACCGGGTCATCATTGTTGAGACTGGAACGCAAAGTAGCAAAGATAAAGAATAATTAAGATGCTGGTGTCAAGAGATATCAGACAACAAAATTGTTAGTCGTAAACAGATTTTTCTGCGAAATCAATGAAATTATCTAATAAATAGCATTGGTAATTTTTGTGAGGCATCATTGGGAATAGAACAGTGTGATCACAGCTTTTGGAAAAACAGCTTTAAATTTTATATTTCACACCAGTTGAAAGCACCCACTCGATTCATACTATTCTGACTACTGTTAAGTTACGGGCAATGATGCTCAGCCCCAATCAAATAATGGAAATAACGAAGATATTTGCTATTGCTACAGAAAGGCAGGTACCACAAGGATCTAATGAGCAATCAGTCATGAGGGAGACAAGTTTCAATACTGATATCTCAAGGAGCTATGATCAACTTATCATTATTATTGCAGCAACTCGTGATGGACAAATATTTCGCTGAGGTTCATTTTTTTTGCGAATTCGTGATTGACGATTGTCATGATAATGGAGTTTTATAGAAACAACAAAGTATCACGGGATATCTTCCAATTTTAAAGCACTTGGTCAGTTTCACTTCTTCAATACGGATTTTCATTGGACAAAATTGGAAGAAAATCCAACCAATCACATATTTTCTCTCTCATCGACTTTATAGAAAAGAGATGATTACAATTTTGACATCGTAAACTATCCCTTTCTGGACAGTAATATTCCAGTGGGACCTGCATATGGCATATATATACATATCTCGCCAAGTAGTATTTGCTAGATCCTGTGTTAAATGTGACAATTTTAATCAATGTCACAAAACATTGTTGCAGAAACTTATAAAACAGGGCTATACCACCAAGCGCCTCCACTCAAAGTTTCTCAAATTTGGCGATACATATCGCATGCTGATAGCAAAATACGAGCGTAGCGTGCAAGATCTATGGCATTACATTTCGTAACTTGTGTCTAATTCCGATTAACCCGGGTCTAGGGACCGTATGAACCCATTTTTTTCCAAGATCCTCATGGTGCTCATATGAACATCCACAATTAAAGCGTGACAGAGATACATAATTCTCTAGATGACGACTTTACAACGAATATCATATGGATTAAGAATACTGATCAGCGATATGGATTTGATTTTTTTGGAACATCATAATGTCTTGCCAGCATCATTGAAAACTGTTGACCACTTCTCTCTTGCAGGAAACTAGCCTATGTTTATGTATACCATGATTGTCTTTTTTTTAATTTGGTGCTAATCCAGTTATATGGAATATGGAATAGGTCTTTGGATTATGGACGCGGATATTCTTTAATGGACAACGACTGAATTATGAATGAGGGACCAGACGCTTGTAATTCTGTGAAGGATTATTGTGGAATCATTATATTTTCAATATAACTATTCAAATTAATACTACAGTCAAAGCTAACAACAAATGTATTGTTGTTGATGGGAAAAACATTAATCACACTAAGCATGCATGTATGCATCAACCCTCTGAAATTCAAGATCTAATGTGCAGTGGCAAGCTTCCAAATTTTTGGGAATAACTAAAAAACCAAAATATTACGATTGTGTTCACTTCACTTTAAAAACGTCAGAAATTATCTCTGAATTATTTTTGTTTGAAACTTGGGGCGTGGTTGAGGAATCCCTGACAATATCCCCACCTGACTTTCTCCCCACTGACACTTCCCCCACCGACATCTTCTCAACAACATTATCCCTATCCAACATTTTCCCGACCCGACATTTTCCCTCAACAAAATCGTAAATATGACGAAAAGAAAAATGTTAAGAGGAAATTTGTTTATCTATTGGGGTGATATACAAGAGGCGGGAAAATCTATGCACCATGCCCTAGTTGTGGACAATATAAAACTGGGAGTGTATGTGATAACTGGAATGGATCATCGTGCACTGTATGATAGTAAATGACCATGTCCAGAAACTGTTCTTGTTTTCTTAAATATACTAGATGTACGGTATACTAAACAAATGGCGTTTGTAATTACTCAATAAAACTTCAATCTAGTTTTAAAAAATCACTTTCCCTTTGTTAACTCAGCCTTTGAAGTCTTCAGTTAATGTTTTAAGTTGAAGTGTTGAATTTAATCACTTAATCCCTCCAATCTTGTAGTATTAATAATCTTTGCTCATCCTACTGTGACAAGGAGGGTCGGCTGCCTTGTATGATATTGTTATGATATTACTATCATACAGCACATGATGATCCGCTGCAGACATCACACACAATCCTAGTTATATATCACCCCGAACTAAAGCATCATACGGGCATGTACACAGACAAATTTCTGCTTACGTTTTTTTCGTCAAATATACATGTATCCCTACACCCAATTTACACCTCAAGGACTTTGTCAAAATGCACATAATTCACCGAGACGTTAAGTACACCCCATTCCAAATAGGTATACAATTTACCTACACCTCCAGTAAAAAAATGTACAAAAATACACGTACCTCAAATACATCTCATAACCTGGTGTGAATAGCTATAATAGCAAGCTCAATAAATACGCTCAAATTTCTTTCTTGGTTTTATACTATGGGAACAAATCCTAGTGTTGTCTGGCCTATAGTGCCTTAAGATTGTATGCTAGCCCATAAGAGATTTTTAATATCCTTGATTTTCTTGTATATTCTATGAAATCAACTGAATCTTCAGTTTTCTCCATTTTTGGATACGCATTCACAAGGCACTTAAAGGTCCCTAGGGCATTGCATTAACCGAATGACATACGATTAAAATCGAAGCGGCCCTCAAAAGTGATAAATGCTGTCTTAGGACGTGAAGTCAACTTGACCCTTTAAATCATGGAACTATAAACAGCAATGCAGAAAAGTAAGTGACCTTTCTCTTTCCAGGTGAAATGAGCATGTCAGCAATCAAGGGCAACGAGTACAGATCCGTTTTGGTGCAATTATCAAGCAATCTATAGTTCATGCAAAGGAGTTTTCGTTTGGCTTGGTACAAATGTGCTACCTATGTGTTTGCTAATCTCGGCACGATTTTCGGGAGAGGCTCTGCATATTCTATATCATTTCATTGGAGCATAATCCTTTAACTTGATAGCAAGGCCGCCTATTTGTCGGCATTAGATCTGCAGTCTTGTTGTTGGCAAGTTCAATTAACCCTGCATCTAAAGATACAAAAAAATCATCTTTCACATTTAAGGGCCTGTTAGAGTTTTTGCAATGCCCCAGAGACTGCGGGCTTATTCGAGATTAATCCTATGCCATTCGGTTTAGGCAACGCTCCAAGAACCTTTCAGTGCCTTATGCATTCATATTATGTGGATTAACACGAAAACATTTCCACCTCTATGCAAACTATTTACACCTTAACATTCTCTTCATGGTGTGAAGTTTCACCGAGGTATTCAACTATTAAATAGTGGTGTAAATATTTCCATGGCAAATGTTTTCTCTGCAGTGTAAACATTTCCATGGTGTACTTGGTTTGACTTGTGTTTTCCAAGTCTGGAAACCTACAAATCACGTTTTACAATAACTCAATTTGAATTGTAAACATCACCAGGAAATATGGAAAACTTTTAAGTGATAATGGCAAGAAATGTAGAACAACCCGCAAAATATAAAGAAATTAACTGAAAATTCAGTCCATTTCATAGAAAGTACGAAGAAAATCAGTGGAACTAAAATAAATCAAGAATATCCACTAAGGGCCACTGTATAATTGGTAGTCCAAACGTAACACAACTGTCTGACAAAATGATTTATCCATAATGGTGCTCTCCAGTGATTCTTCTAGCACACGATAGGTAAACAAGTCCACTTTTCGGCCACCAATTGTCATAAAATCTTCATCCCAAATCAGTTGGATCTATTTTTTGAAAGAGCATGATTAAATAATTATTTCAATAAACATGTCAGACAGCTATGTTTTAGAAACCTGAAGCTCCGACATTTCCCTCCAAACCTCTTAAACAGACAGAATTTTCAACAAATCTGTAACAATGATTTCGCTTAAAGTTTTTGTTACTGGTTCCCCGGTCAGGCGCCAACTTCATAAGACAAAACAAAGTGGGGGTTGGCCTACCCGTCTATTGTCAGTTTTCTTTCCATAAATGAGTCAGCACGATATTATGCTCAGACAAGGGGCATTACTGAAGCAGTAGAACATTTAATTCCGGACTCCAATACAAGCTCATAAGTGGGGAAGAGGAATTATATATTAGATTATGGGCAGTCTACCCTATTATGAAATCAGAACGGTGTTATTCCTACCAAATTGAAGTGAGACATCAAGGGTCGGGGTGATTTATGTGAAATAAATTTTCTCATTCACAGTAATTCGAGGGTGTTGAAGAGTATGGTGATATACAGCACTTGCTAGTAACATGCAGTATTGTTGGTGATCCAGAAAACAGCCTCACCTTACCCTATTTTGTTTTAATGACTCTTGCCATCTCCAGCAGGATTTTTGAGAATTATTTGCTCATCAGAATGAACATCCTTCCAGCAATACAAAGGTCATTATTGCTGTTCCACTTTCGAATGACGCAAGGCAAGGGGCGTAACTGAGGCAGGACAAAATTTACTTCCTGGCCCGACTCATTGTGTAGTTGAAACCAGTCGTCAATCCCACACAAAGCCAAACATGATGGTATTATAGATGTAAGCCCCTAAGGGACAAATTGTGATGAAGCAGAAAATGGGCGGTCTATCCTATTAAGAAATTCGACCCGGGGTCATTCCTACCAAAGTGAGCCCTTAATAGCATAGTACAAGGCACAGCTTTCCGAAGCAATCAGTGAATTTAAGAAATTTAATTTTCCAAATTTTATTTGTTAAGACTTGAAAACCTCGCAAAATTATGATCACAAAATATTTAGTTCTTCGAGGACAGGTTACAAACAGAAATACTTCTGAACATCTTGTCTGTTGTTGTCCGGGGACATAGTAAAGGTGTTTAACTTGAACTTCAATTCCCATGATGATTGATGGTATGATGGTGACATTGCAGCTGTCTCACTGTGTTGAGTCTTGAATGGAATGGAATAAATCTCTAACCGAATTCAACCCCAGGGATTCCATCTTAAACCACGGGAAGTCATCATGAGCATCACCTGTCAGTCGAAGATAAAAACTAGAGGAGTCTTCTAGAGCTTCTGACGGACGTCGTCTTGAATATTCCTTGTACACAGCAATGGGACAAGTGTCTGGATTTTGTGGATTTTCATAGACCCTAACAGAGTCCGGCTGATCTGCTATTGGAGTCTGTGTGGATGTTACAAGGACCAAGTATTCTGGCTCTCCGGATTTTGATACAAGTTTCACATCTCCCCATTGCAGAGTATAGTGGTCAATTGGTTTCTTGAAATAGCCAGGGAAATACCTGGAGTTGTTATAGAACACAAGACTCAACAAAGATTGGGGGTTCGATGGACTGAGCTCTCTCAGTGTCTGCAATATTGAAGAGGATCTGGCTCTTCGGAGAACCGATACTCGTTCTTGGAAGGCAAGTTTACTTTTTGCGAACTTGTGCGATTTCATTATGGATTCTTCATAAGCATGGTTCTTCAGATGTCGTTCAATCCCTGATCGGAGCAGGCTTAAGGTTCGACTGTCATAGTCTGAGCCACTAAGAGTCTGCACCGTAGAGAAGAATGCAGCCAGGTACGTGTCTAATTCGCTTGGTGAAATTTCCTGTATACTTCTGGACTCTTCAGGGTTGTGCCCTTGGAGCCATAACTTAAAGGTTGACACGCCTGGAGGCTTGCGCGTTCTCTGCCTCTGTCTGTCATACGATAGCTGTTTGGACGGGTCATTGAGAGTGTGTCCGAGGCTATACGGGGTCATCACTGTGGGGACTGTAACACAAAGTAGCAAAGATAAGGAATAAGATACTGGTTTCAAATGAGATACGAGTCAACAAAATCGTGCATACATGTATTTTAATTTATGCATCAGATTTATTAGCAAAATCAGTCATCTGAATATTTTTGGTACGATGGTACCGAACCAGCCAATTGTACGTAATACCTATCACCATGCTCTGAACAGGCTAGAAAGAATTGCCTCACTAAAATGGAGGTAAAAATGGTTGTTTGTGCATAATAACTTTTGATTTATTCATTATATACTCCAAAATCTTCCGGTGACTTAGTTAAAAAATTGTTTTATGTCGTTAAAGTGATTTTCCAATGAAAGTATGCAGTCTAATTTTCAATACAGAACAGAATATGTCCATTATTATTATGCAAATTAGATACATGACAATTTTTTTGTACCATCCAATGCTGATATGTCCATGATCGCCTATGTTTCAGATATATCTTAGTTTGATATAGTGTTGACTTCATTGGGCAAAAATGACCTACTTAACACCATTTTAGAGTTTGTTCTCCCAAACCTGCATGTTCACATAGGTACATGCATTAGAAAATCTCAAGGAGCATTAAGAGAAAACATACCATGGTGGTGTAGAATAAACTGCCGACCAACTGATGATTATTATTGCAGGCTTATTTCTGAGACTACATGAATTCGTAAATGAGTATAACAGTAGAACCAAAGATATTGTCAACATGACTTATATCCATACCACAACATAGCCTAACAAAAAATTAAAGTCGTTCTAGTATATCTTTGATGAGATCGAAGCCAAGATTCATGGACAGGCAACGAGGGGAGAATGGAACAAACAAGAATCACATGAATTAATGCACCAAGCACCCCCTCAACCCCTGCCCTGCCCACTCATACACGCTTTCCAGGAATAGCAATAGGCCCTAAATGATGAATTATGACTGTTCTGGTCTGAACACAGATAGCATACATTTTCTAATATATCCCCTGCAAATCATTTCCGTAAATAGATATCATGGGTTTAAAAGCCATATCCTCTAATGAGGGTAATAGGTGAATGTCCTCTGCCTTACTTTCAGGCTTGTAAACCCTGAATCTTTTGAAATACCCTCCAACAGCTTTGAAAAGTAATAATCCTACTATTGGAACATGTTTTGTTCAAGACAGTATGTATGAAGACAGTAACAAAGAAATTATGCTATGTCTCAGGTTATCGCACAAAAATTATAGTTTACGATCTTACCACAAACCCATCTGTTCATTGTATTGGGTAGAACAATTATAGTTGAGGAAACATCCCATAAAAAATCCTCGATATATTCCTCACCATTGACAAGTTTAACAATAACATTTCTGAAAGAGTAATTACATTAAAGGTTGCGATGGTTTGCAGACATGCAGTTTGCTACTGAGATGGTGATCCTTTGTCATCATTTGGGACTTGCATTGAGCGGAACATCTCGCCTATGGAATTTAAACCCAGGGCCTCATTCTTGTACCACAAGAGGTCACCCTGATCATAACCTGTAAGTCTTAGATAAAAACTTGACAAAGCATTTTTAGCTTGCGATGGGCGACGTTTTGAATACTCCTTGTATGCAGCAATAGGGCATGTCTTGGGGGTTTCTGGTTTTCCATAAACCTTTACTGGCTCCCAATGCTCAGATTTGGGGCTCCGCCGAGGGCATCGGACGAGGACCAAATACTCTGGTTCCTCTTCTACCACTACTAGCTTAACATCACCCCATCTCAAATTGTAGTGGTCAATAGGCTTCTTGAAGAAGGCTGAGAAATATAAGGTGTTGTTGAAAAATACAAGATTCAACAATGATTCTGGATTCGATGGACCAAGCTCTTTTATAGACTGCAGAATCAACGATGATTTAGCTTTTCGTAGAAGTGATATTCGTGCTCTGAAGGCGTATTGACTGCTAATGAACTCCTGTGATTTGGTGATGGACCTCGTGTAGTTCTGTTCCTTCAGGTGGCGTTCAAGTCCCGACCGGAGGTTGTTAAGTGACTGAATATCATAGTCCGAGCCGTCACGCTTCCGCACGGTGGTAAAGAACGTGGTCAAATACTTGTCCAATTCAGCTGGTGGAATAAGTTGAATATCTCTGCAATCTTGGGGAGTGTGCCCGTGAAGCCAGTAGTCAAAGGTAGCCACGTCGCTACGAGTCTTCCGAGCAGTCATCTGCGAAGCTGGACGTCCCCTGTCATATGCTGAAGTTGACCAATCTGTTCCTTGGATTGGGCGTGTGCCTGTCACCATTGTAGAGACTGGAACGCAAAGTTAAGAAATCATTTGAAAATATGGATAAATTAACCCCCTCAATTCCACACCCTAAATCCAAGACATACAAACAGAATTTATGCAGGTACCACATATAAAATTTCTAATTATCATTTTTCCGTTCATGTAGAGAATACAATACCAGGACAAAGAAAAAGTGTTCCAGGAAGTATTGTGCTGATACCAGTTTTTTTTTTTACAACCAGGATAAATCTTCTACTCACAAAAAATTGGTTGTTGGTGGTTTTATGAAAACGTATTATCAACCTTATCGAAACCGAAAAAATAATTGCGGCTTAGGCTAATGAAAGTTGGCATCATCTTGCACTTGAGAAATTATCTCAGATTATTTATGAAATGTGGATTTTGTCCCCCTTTCTTACGATTATACAGTGGATACAGTAAATCAAGTAATGATTCAAATCACTATTAAAATTGAACCTAATTTCATGGATATAAAATTTGATCTGTCATTCTAATAGATTTGATCATCCTCTGATTACAATAAATGAAGAAAGGTTGCAATAGGTGTCATACAATATAATTATACTCCTATTGTGAAACACCCTGCCAGAAAATACTGGCTCGGGTGAGAATCGAACTCACGACTTAGGGGATACCGTCCCACTGCTCTACCAACTGAGCTACCGAGTCCAGTTGGGAACAGCTCGCTAATTCAATCCCTTTCACAAGTACGCGGCATATCGCCATGATAACAAGTGAATTTTGGATATTCGAAGATACAATGTTTCGACTAATAATTTCAGTCATCCCCAGGGATAAATTACAATATAATTATACTCCTACATTGTGAAACACCCTGCCAGAAAATACTGGCTCGGGTGAGAATCGAACTCACGACTTAGGGGATACTGTCTCACTGCTCTACCAACTGAGCTACCGAGTCCAGTTGGGAACAGCTCGCTAACAGTTTCACAATGTGGGAGTATAATTATATTGTAATTTATCCCTGAGGATGACTGAAATTATTAGTCGAAACATTGTATCTTCGAATATCCAAAATTCACTTGTTATCGTGGCGATATGCCGCGTACTTGTGAAATGGATTGAATTAGCGAGCTGTTCCCAACTGGACTCGGTAGCTCAGTTGGTAGAGCAGTGCAGTGGGACGGTATCCCCTAAGTCGTGAGTTCGATTCTCACCCGAGCCAGTATTTTCCGGCAGAGTGTTTCACAATGTAGGAGTATAATTATATTGTAATTTATCCCAGAGGATGACTGAAAAGGTGTCATAAGGCTGCCATGTTTGGGTAATCCATAGCAGGGGTTCATAAGCATAAAAACAAAAATTGTTTTGTTTTTGTTAAATTAATATTCAGTTTCTCTAGAACTTTGCACCTTAATGTGTAATATTCTAATACCTTAACATTAGCGTGTTGTTGGAATTGATTTTTTTCTAAGTTTATCATGATTCTTGGCTTCTTTGAGTTTTGTCAGAAGAGAATAGTAAAATTAATAACTCAAAAAAAGATTATCTGCCATAATGACAACGGAAAAATTTATTCAAAATTATTTAACGAGTTACAAAACATACATGTAATTGTAAGAGTGAATGAAACATTACAGAATAGCATTAATACTGTGGCCTCAAAAGAAATAATAAATAAATACTAATTTACATGGTGGATGAAAAGACAATTATGCACATATGCACAAAGTAATACATGTACATGTAGATGGGGTGCCATATTTGGATGGAATCCGAGCATTATCTACAGAGAAATGAGCCCAAAAGCAATTTTTTTGACACCACTGATGCTGACGCCAGGGTCACAACATAAGCTCTCCCTGTACACAGGGCCGGGTCAAAATTTACACCTACCCGTCCCCGACAGGTAATTTTTTTCAACCCCTGTGTGCTGGTGAGCTAAAAGCAGAAGGATACAAATAATTGTCTGAATTAAACAAACCTCATTCCGGGCATTATATTGTACAAGTATGTAATGCAATGCTAATATCTATAATAAAGAAATGCATCTGATGACCAAAGGGAGCTCGATCAAGTTCCATGCAATCCTGATAGATAGAGAATTCTGAACAAAGAGCTTCGTAGCTTCAAACTTGATTCATTGAGTTTTAATCATGTAGAACCGCGTTACTGCATATCCACATACATATAAAAACAACTAAAATTGCACAACCAGCAGAATTTCCAAAAATTAAACCCTTAGAAACCTGTTACTATGGCAACCATATTCTGAAACAAACCTTGATAGTGTGCAAAATGTTATATTAGTTAACAAAATAAGTTTCAATGAGATTCAAGTTTTACATGTACATGTATTGCAGCTAGGTCCTGGAAATATTGTGGCATAAATACTGTGGGTTCGCTTGATGACAACTCATTTGAATTTTGTACTTAAAACTTTTCGCATTTTAAGGTGGCTCCCCATGGTAGACTTAAAATCCATTTTGTTAATATTCAGTGTAAAGGTTCTCAATTTAATATAGATTCCAGATATCGATTTTTGAATGCTTTTACAATGCAATTTTTAGGTTGTTTCGAAAAAATTTCTACTACTTCAATACTATTATTATCAGTATTGTTCGTTTCAATTGCTATTTGAATGCCTTAAGTCCATGTCATTTTCTTCATACTTGGTGTATATACATGTACTTCACATTCGGTATATTTTCACAATATAGAATTATAATTGGGGGGTCCCATATAGTTTTTAAACTTGAAGATGTTCAATTCCTGAATTCATCAGTTGTTTTCCAGAAGAGCTGGAGTGAAGTTACACAAAGTGTCACTGTGATTGTGACATTGTATTATAACGTTACAGAAATGACAATTCGGTAGGGAGTCCATCTCCTCCCCACTAAGAAGCAATTTGTATATATGGAAATAATGGAAAAAAATTATGACATGACAAAATAATGAAGTTCAGAAAGCAGTGACATACAATCTATGTGTTTTGACTGCGCCACAACTTGCGCAAATGGTCAATTTGGATACTTCCCAGCCACTTATCTCTGCAACCATTTGGGGTATTTTCCTGATATTTATATTATTTTACCAAGAATACTGAACACCTTCTTCTGTTATGCGCTTACCATTGGGTTTTTTTTTATGAGAGTAATAATTTAAGGGTGAACTGCAAAGCTTTTAATTTGATCTAAAATGTTACTTATATACATGTACATCTTGTCTTATGTGACATAACTTTTATACGTTTTTGGGCAAATATATTTTGCAAAATTGTGCTAATAACAATATTTAAGTTATCCTGTTATAAATCCATCTTGAAAACTTGCATCGCTTGTCTCTCTTGGATTGTAGAACGTTATGACGTTATAGCGGTCTCCTTCATTCAAGTTTTATTTAAATGTAACGTCATGCTTCATCAGATGAATGAGCGAGGACCACTATAACATCATGACGTTCCAAAAACAACGGGAGGCAAGCGATGACGTTTTTAAAAGTTCTGGCCCTCGTTTTCTGGTGGTATAAGTTTTGACTTTTCATATACCCAAAATAAAACAATAACCCACAGAACTATTACCACACATATTTGTAACAACTATAGAAGTTCTTGTTTTATGACATTGTAACAGAACATTGGAAAGCTTTTCAGTTCACCTTTAAAGTCTTTCTGAGAGCTTAAAACTTTCATTCCTTAATGAACAAATTCTTTGTTGAACTCAAATCTTTGAATAAACATAAAAAATACATTTTGTTTTTTCTAAATTACACTTTGTGTAAATCCTTGACGATGTAGAAAATTCTCTGTAATGAATACAACAATCAATTTCATAATTAATGATCATTGCCCAACTGTGATTCTTTAATTAACATAAAAAAAATCACATATCCACATTCATCGATCAGGGATAACTAGTCTATCAACAACTCTTGGAGAGGGCTAAATAAGGAACCCTCTACGTTTTTCACATCAGATAATTATTCATTAATAAATACAAATAAAATTTTCTCAAAATGTGAACAATCATGGTGGCCATCTTGGATTTTTTTTTTCTAGTAGGGTTGACCCAAAGATTCAGTGTGGTAAGTTTCAGCACCAGTCTTTGGGATAGTGAAAATATATCAAATTTCCGCCCCTAACCAGGCTGTGATACACCCCAAATCGCCCAGGTCAGATAGGGTTAAGGATAACACCATGTGAAATGAAGGCGATACCCCAAAAGTCTTGTGTAATGACAATCTCTGTGGAACTGTGGAACTGTAGAACTCCTGTATTGAGCTTTTTTCATAGGTTCTTTATTGAAACACTCCACTTGAAGAGTGAGTGAGTGAGTGAGTGAGTGAATAGAATTTAATGTCGCTTAGCCCCATTTCCTAACAGTCTATGTTACATGTAACATTGGGAGAAAATAAATAAGTTATAAAATATAACCCATGTCAAAAAACCACTACAGCAGCACTTCACATAGAGAACCTGGAACTTGCATATCGATATTATAAGTGTCAGTTCCTAAGTTTTTGTTTAACTGTCTGCATAAGCAATGATGAGTTGATTAAGTTTCATCTTGTAGGCGCGTTGACTCTGCCAGAAATTTCTGCCATTGATGATAGATTCAGGGTAACCTCGAACCTTGAGGTAATACTCCATTCCAGTTCGGAGTGCTTTTAAGGAATTAGGCAGATACTCTGCCCCATCCTGTTTCTTGAGATTGGTGAAGAATTCTTCAAGATACGAGTTCAGCTCCTCTGGCGGGATGTGCTCCACTAATCGATGTTCCGGACGCCCACCTTCCATCAACCATCGGACTAGACTGGATATCGCATTGACAGACTTCCGATTTAGGGAGTAGGAGAAATTCTTGTCAGTTGTTTCTGCTCTGGTGCCCGATGTTTTCATTGCGGCTCGTCTTGGGTGGAATTGACGTGCTCCGATATGGAATGCTCCAGGAATACCAGCTCCCTCGTTGAGTAAGACCACTGGGAATGAAAGTAAATTCCAGATGATTTGGTTGAAGTTGCGATTATGAAGTATAAATACATTGCTATGTTCAGTACATGAGTGACATATCGGATTATTATCATGATCCATTTTAACATTGAATTGAAACAGGAAATTAAAAGAATCAATATAACAAAAATAAAATTTGTAAATGATTGTGTACGTACTGTCCATCAACAGATGTGTAACATCCCAAATTGCTTCAAACTTGATTCATTGAGTTTTAATCATGTAGAACCGCGTTACTGCATATCCACATACATATAAAAACAACTAAAATTGCACAACCAGCAGAATTTCCAAAAATTAAACCCTTAGAAACCTGTTACTATGGCAACCATATTCTGAAACAAACCTTGATAGTGTGCAAAATGTTATATTAGTTAACAAAATAAGTTTCAATGAGATTCAAGTTTTACATGTACATGTATTACAGCTAGGTCCTGGAAATATTGTGGCATAAATACTGTGGATTCGCTTGATGACAACTCATTTGAATTTTGTACTTAAAACTTTTCGCATTTTAAGGTGGCTCCCCATGGTAGACTTAAAATCCATTTTGTTAATATTCAGTGTAAAGGTTCTCAATTTAATATAGATTCCAGATATCGATTTTTGAATGCTTTTACAATGCAATTTTTAGGTTGTTTTGAAAAAATTTCTACTACTTCAATACTATTATTACCAGTATTGTTCGTTTCAATTGCTATTTGAATGCCTTAAGTCCATGTCATTTTCTTCATACTTGGTGTATATACTTCACATTCGGTATATTTTCACAATATAGAATTATAATTGGGGGGTCCCATATAGTTTTTAAACTTGAAGATGTTCAATTCCTGAATTCATCAGTTGTTTTCCAGAAGAGCCGGAGTGAAGTTACACAAAGTGTCACTGTGAATGTGACATTGTATTATAACGTTACAGAAATGACAATTCGGTAGGGAGTCCATCTCCTCCCCACTAAGAAGCAATTTGTATATATGGAAATAATGGAAAAAAATTATGACATGACAAAATAATGAAGTTCAGAAAGCAGTGACATACAACCTATGTTTTTTGACTGCGCCACAACTTGCGCAAATGGTCAATTTGGATACTTCCCAGCCACTTATCTCTGCAACCATTTGGGGTATTTTCCTGATATTTATATTATTTTACCAAGAATACTGAGCACCTTCTTCTGTTATGCGCTTACCATTGGGTTTTTTTTTATGAGTAATAATTTAAGGGTGAACTGCAAAGCTTTTAATTTTATCTAAAATGTTACTTATATACATGTACATCTTGTCTTATGTGACATAACTTTTATACGTTTTTGGGCAAATATATTTTGCAAAATTGTGCTAATAACAATATTTAAGTTATCCTGTTATAAATCCATCTTGAAAACTTGCATCGCTTGTCTCTCTTGGATTGTACAACGTTATGACGTTATAGCGGTCTCCTTCATTCAAGTTTTATTTAAATGTGACGTCATGCTTCATCGGATGAATGAGCGAGGACCACTATAACGTCATGGCGTTCCAAAAACAACGGGAGGCAAGCGATGACGTTTTTAAAAGTTCTGGCCCTCGTTTTCTGGTGGTATAAGTTTTGACTTTTCATATACCCAAAATAAAACAATAACCCACAGAACTATTACCACACATATTTCTAACAACTATAGAAGTTCTTGTTTTATGACATTGTAACAGAACATTGGAAAGCTTTTCAGTTCACCTTTAAAGTCTTTCTGAGAGCTTAAAACTTTCATTCCTTAATGAACAAATTCTTTGTTGAACTCAAATCTTTGAATAAACATAAAAAATACATTTTGTTTTTTCTAAATTACACTTTGTGTAAATCCTTGACGATGTAGAAAATTCTCTGTAATGAATACAACAATCAATTTCATAATTAATGATCATTGCCCAACTGTGATTCTTTAATTAACATAAAAAAAATCACATATCCACATTCATCGATCAGGGATAACTAGTCTATCAAGAACTCTTGGAGAGGGCTAAATAAGGAACCCTCTACGTTTTTCACATCAGATTATTATTTATTAATAAATACAAATAAAATTTTCTCAAAATGTGAACAATCATGGTGGCCATCTTGGATTTTTTTTTTCTAGTAGGGTTGACCCAAAGATTCAGTGTGGTAAGTTTCAGCACCAGTCTTTGGGATAGTGAAAATATATAAAATGGGGGCTCTTTCCGCCCCTAACCAGGCTGTGATACACCCCAAATCGCCCAGGTCAGATAGGTTTAAGGATAACACCATGTGAAATGAAGGCGATACCCCAAAAGTCTTGTGTAATGACAATCTCTGTGGAACTGTGGAACTCCTGTATTGAGCTTTTTTCATAGGTTCTTTATTGAAACACTCCACTTGAAGAGTGAGTGAGTGAATGAGTGAGTGAGTGAGTGAATAGAATTTAATGTCGCTTAGCCCCATTTCCTAACAGTCTATGTTACATGTAACATTGGGAGAAAATAAATAAGTTATAAAATATAACCCATGTCAAAAAACCACTACAGCAGCACTTCACATAGAGAACCTGGAACTTGCATATCGATATTATAAGTGTCAGTTCCTAAGTTTTTGTTTAACTGTCTGCATAAGCAATGATGAGTTGATTAAGTTTCATCTTGTAGGCGCGTTGACTCTGCCAGAAATTTCTGCCATTGATGATAGATTCAGGGTAACCTCGAACCTTGAGGTAATACTCCATTCCAGTTCGGAGTGCTTTTAAGGAATTAGGCAGATACTCTGCCCCATCCTGTTTCTTGAGATTGGTGAAGAATTCTTCAAGATACGAGTTCAGCTCCTCTGGCGGGATGTGCTCCACTAATCGATGTTCCTGACGCCCACCTTCCGTCAACCATCGGACTAGACTGGATATCGCATTGACAGACTTCCGATTTAGGGAGTAGGAGAAATTCTTGTCAGTTGTTTCTGCTCTGGTGCCCGATGTTTTCATTGCGGCTGGTCTTGGGTGGATATCGAATTGACGTGCTCCGATATGGAATGCTCCAGGAATACCAGCTCCCTCGTTGAGTAAGACCACTGGGAATGAAAGTAAATTCCAGATGATTTGGTTGAAGTTGCGATTATGAAGTATAAATACATTGCTATGTTCAGTACATGAGTGACATATCGGATTATTATCATGATCCATTTTAACATTGAATTGAAACAGGAAATTAAAAGAATCAATATAACCAAAATAAAATTTGTAAATGATTGTGTACGTACTGTCCATCAACAGATGTGTAACATCCCAAATTGCAGTGTGGTACACCCATTGTTAATTAATTACTTTTATTTAGTTCTACACGAATGGCTAGGTTGACCTACAAAGAAAGGGGAGATGAACAATGAATCTTATCTGCCTCAATAGGGGGTTCGCCCCCGGATGTGAAAACTGGAATTTTGGTAAATCATTCACATAAATGCTATTGTTAAAGCTTTTATATTAAAGCATCCTGTCGATGTGTAAAATTATAGCACCCAGACCAAATGGGTTTTTTTTTGATTTTTTTTCTCTCATGCACAAATTCTTCAATGGATGATGGATGAATATTGCATGATGGACTAGATGCTATATCTTACATATTAGATGAAATTTGTCACACGTCAATGATGTTTCAAAGATCACAGTGCCAGATGGACAGTATTTTAATATTTTCTGTCAGTTTAATTTGTTTGATTAATGCAGAACAATAATTTCAAGGATTTTCAAGGTCTTGCAAAATTAAATGGGCAATGTGAAATTTGAAGATGTACTATTCAGGGAGTTGATGGTCACATATACAGAGACCTAATAACCCCCAGGTTTAGAGTTGAAAATAAGGTATTAAAAATAGACGGAAATCGATAATTGATATTTGAAACTAATTATATACAGCTAATTTATTTCCTTTTTCCAAAATAGAGAACATACATGTACACTGGTTCACCATAGACAAGGTAATATAAATAAATACACTGCATTATGAAAGCCACATATTACAGACCAAAACAAAATATAAAGGGCAGCAGCCAGCCTGGCAGTTTCTAACTTCAAAGAAATATTATTTTGTTCCTCACAGTCAAACTTTAATTGTAGTTTCATACATTTGATTGAAGTTTTAGTTTCTGATAACCAACATGTACAATTGATAGGAGTATGTGGCCAGGTATGCTTGTTCCCAGTGAGACCATAATCAGGGTTCCGAACCTTCTTGAAAAATATTTTTCCAGAACTTCCAAAGACCTAGATCAACATATTTTCCAGGACTTTCAAGCACAGCCCACACAATTCGGGAAAAATTCATATTAAAATAAGCATTTACCTCGGCAATTGTTGATTGCTGTGGTGAATTGTGTGGGCTGCAAACACCTTTCAAGCACTACATACACAGAGATTTCTCGCATTCTCAATACTTGAATGCTCGCAAATGCTTGAATGCTCGCAACAATGTAACCAAAAACTTAAGGGGATTTGTTTTCAAGGATTTTCCAGGACCAACAAACACAAATCTGGAATTTCAAGCATGGTAGGCCTACTTCCAAGGCCTGGAAATTGATATATACAATTAAAGGACTTTCCATGTTTACAAGCACCCATGGGAATACTGATACTAAGGCCGCTGATAATTACTGGTTCGTTTCCTGTAACCAGCCCTCATCTGTATTTTGAGGGTAAATAACTAAAATCCATGAGGGATTTACATTTTCAAGAGTAAAATTTGCTCATTTTCTTCATATTTGTATACAATTGGCTTGCAAGTTATTAATAATTATCGCACTCAGCATGTGTATTTTTACAAGCAAGGTTACGAGAAACAAACAATTAATTAACAGTGACATAATAATATGAACAAAGATGCTCAGTGAACAGAAGTACATGTACATAGCAGAATGTAAACACAAATTTAGTACTCTCATGTTTGTCATTGTTCTATTATTCTATACCCCAAGCTATATATATACACAATAGTCAATGCCTTGAGACACCCAATCCGAGATTACGAGATGTTATACGTACACCACATCTGCGGATTAAGATCTGTTTCTCAGAAGATCTGTCATTCACCTCATCTATAAAGGTATATCAGAAGATTTGTCACACACCTCATCTGAGGTTGATCTGTCATTACTAAGTTCTGATATTAAAGTTATCAGCTCAATTTTTTTGAAATACCAAATTTTGAGCAAGATCAAATTAAATTTTATTTAATCTATGAATAAAACTGAAGCATGGACGTTCTTCGGTAAAAAAAAAATCTGTTTGAAGAGTTTCGAATTCCTCAATCAATTTCACACCTGACATTTCTTATATGCCAACTTCAGATCTTAAAAGTTGGTTGGGAAAATCACAGGATACAAAGAAATTAAATGAAATGTCTGCCTCATTGTAGACCCAATAAGTATGTGTTCAGAATAAACCAATTAACACAGAATTTATCCAATTCTAGACGATACAGATATAAGATTTTTAAATATCCTCTTTTGAAGTCAGATTACATGTACTAGCTAATTCCATCAGTTGTTTTCGCTTCTTTCTGTAAATCACTTGACTCCTGTTGAATTCGAAAGAAGAAACGATACAAGAAGGGTAGTTATGTTCCTTAAGGTACACCTTGATGCCAGTCCGGAGAGTCTCTAGTGACTTCACAGTGTATTCACCGCCATCCATTTTCTTGATGCTTCTGAAAAATTCCCCCAAGTAAGTGTCAAGCAGTTTCGCTGGAATGTCCTGGACACTTCGTTGTTCGCCTTTCTCTCTGAGCCATTGTTCCAAAATCCGGGCGGCGCTGAGCGACTTCCGATACCCATAATAAGAAGCTTTCCTGTCAAGGGCATCTGTCGGTGGTGGTGTATGCTCCGCTTGTCCCCAGTCCTTCTCTGGGTGGAAGCCTGGGTCATGATTATCAGTATCTCGATGGAATGGTAACCCGGTCTCGCTGAAGAAATCCTTAGCATCGATGAGTTCCAACCCCTGCAGGTGTGCTGACAATAAAATTGAAGGATGACATCAATGACAATAACATACAATGTATAAATCACCTTACTTTACATTGTTGCCTGATATTATGTAAAATTGTTGGCGGATATTACGTAAAAATGTTGCCCGATATTACCTAACACTGTTGCATAATAATGACATGTTGCCTGAAACTTTATTTCCATTGCAAGACAACCCAAAATCCATCTGTAACTCAACTGAATTCTTACAATGGGACTCTGAATTGTTGCCCAATTGTTGCCTAAATGTAAAGACTACATTGTTCGCTGATACTTTAAGTTTAATTTACGTCAGAATATGCCAGTTTATATCACCATCATAAGGGAGCTTCTTGAAATTAGAATGTGATCTTTTCCATGGAAGGAATGGCATATGCCAGTTATCCAAATGGGATACACTAGCTGTAGTGTTCTGATCAGAATGGATAGGGAGTTCCTAGGAGTTCCAACTCGGAGCACCACGCCACACCGTTTGGAATGCCTTCTGCCAGTTCCTACAAGTAGTATACCCCAATTTCAAAAATGTTTTCCCACATACACCCATGCCAGTTTATGATCCATGGACTGCCACAGACCTGGCACTCCACTTCTTCACAAAATTTGCTGTTCAGAGAGGTGTGATCATTGTTGTTGTATTAATGTGTGGAGGGATCATTAATATTGCTGCGACCAACAGTCACGAGATATACGTATTCTAGATGGATCTTAGATGCTATAGCCAATTACAAGGTCCTCAACGGAAAATGCTTATCGCTTCTTCTTCAGATAGCTGATGTATTAACGAGTATATGAATTTGAGCATGGTGCCATTTTGAATGGTTCATGGTTTTGCATGTACATGTATGGGTCCAGAAATTTAAGAAAAACTCTTGTTGCATAAGGAAAGAAGATGGGTCTTGAATGGAGTTCCCAGTGTCATATATTTTCATGAGCATATGTAAAAGAAATCTACACAATTCTCTAAAAAAATACAGATGATTGAATATCGGAGCAGCAAGAAGGCAAAACGAAGAATAGATACATACATGTTTGTGTCAGTTTATTCTACTTTCTAGGTCCATTACAAAGATAACAATGTACATAGTAAACATTTCTCAGTGTTGTAGAGATAAAAACAAAATGACTATTTATGCAATTGGATGTTCCAAGATCGGATTCTTTAGCAATAGTGGGCACAAAACAATGTCACTGCCCATGTAATGCTAGGCAGAGGTTAGGAAACTGGCCATTCGTTTTATCGTGAAAATGTTGGATATTTGTATTCATAGCATTTTACTGGCAGGATGTTTTGCTAACAAATGCCTACTTAAATTTGAGACAATAAAATCTTCACAAAAGTTACTCAGTTTTGAAGTATTTTCAAAGCCATTACTAGACTATTTTCTGACTTTTGCTGTATTGTCAATGTGGAGCGCTGCCTGGTGCCTAACCTTGGCATGACATATCATCCGACCAATGCCATTGTTTAGCGCCCCCCATGACTAAATATTCTGATTTTGGGTGTCCATATTGCGTGCTGTGACAATGCATTATTCACAAAATACTATTTGTTTCTGAATACATCTGTACTTCCCCTAATAATGTTAAATTGCTCTTGGTGGACCGTGAATACATGAATAGGAGACCTGTAGAACCAAGCAGAATCTGAATTAAGAATACATCACACAAAACTATGGGATAGGCTACAAACTTTGGCCTTGTCTGATGAAGTGACTACGGTAATTTCCCTATTAATTCGCGATGTAGTGATGAAACTCACCACTCCAAAAATTGGCTACTTTCGAATTATTTGTTGAGCGAATTCCAGAAAAACGCGAGTGTTCGAATTAAATGTCGCGCCGACTTTCACGGAAGCTCCAAAATGGCGGACCACTTTGCCGTGGTCGTAGTGATCGTATTTATTACCGTGTATTAACTTTGATATCTCATCAGTTTCCATAAAAGGCAGTGTATGATGTCAGAAAATCTCCTCTACCCTGATAAAGGCGTCTAATTTTATTCGAGGAAGTCAAGCATATTGATCGAGTGACAAGTTCAGCAGCCCGTTCTTGCTAGCAAGATCATGCAGATTTTTGAGCTGACGTCCGTAAATTCGCGTCCGTAATAACATCGTAAAAGTAGGCCAAAACATTGAACGTATTCCTTCCTTTTTGTTCAGTATTAGCTATGATCTATATTATGAAACCTGACATGGAATTGAAAGAATATTCTGGAAATATAAAACTATACTCGTAACACATATTAGAGTATTTCAGTGCTCACAAAACCCGGTCGACAATGGCGACTAAAAAATGACAACTGGCGACTGAATTTTTCAGTCACTCGCCAATGTGTCGATTAAAAAATAGAGTAACTCGCCAAAGTGGAGAGTGAATTTTTGATTAATGAAGTGTTTAGTCGCCAAAGTATTTTTGTGTTTAGTTTATCAGGCAGCGAAATCCAATCAGGCCTAAAATATACAGGAAATAATGACAGAGAATAACAACGATACAGACATGGGGAAGCTTAGTCTATTTATAGCGACCACGTGGTCTGATGTAATATCCGCGCTCTTGAAACCATGTGCAGGCATGACACAATAAGATCACGTGCACGCCCTAGAAAAGTTAATCCACAACCCGCTGACTGTTCTCAGCCAATGAAATCATCGTAGTAAAATTAACGTAAACAAATTCTATGAAACAAACTTGGCGGGAATTTGCAAGTTCAAGGTCAAGACTCCAAATGGTCCGTCAATGCGATGGTATGCCTGAAGCACGACATGTGCGTTTTGACTTTAGTGTCGCTTCTAAAACAATTGTAGTCAAGTAAAACCAGCTCAGTAAATTTAAATGTTGAAAGACACACGTCATGTGGTCAAATTTTGCAGAGAAGAGTTTGAAACTTTTGTTGCACTGGACCGACTTTTCATTCAAGCCATTTCGTATTTTTTACTGTATATATTTTTCCCGACTGCGGCGAAACGCGATCAAGTTAGGATAAAATTACAGGACTGCGGAGTTAATTGAATCAATTTTTTTCCTTATGGACTGTAAGTAATAGTAATTCAGTCTGATTATATTGTACCATTCCCAGTTGTTTCTCGGCGTTTACAAATAATAGCATACGGCGATATACTATACGAGATTCTAGTAACATATTCACTTTACTTTCATCGGCACGAACTCCGTGGCGAAAACGGGAGTGTTCGAATTTATTGTTTCACGGGTATATTGAAAATGCTCCCGTTTTCGTTTTATTAGGATGGACAAAATCACGACAGGGGAAAAATCGGTCGTTTTCGAATTAAATTTGGAAGGTGAATTACCTGCCTATGTTATTATGTCAGATCACAATTTGGAAAATTTCTACCATACAAATTTGGATCAATTTGATTTGCTTATGTCAGATCCTGACCATGTGTAGTTTTACACCAGAAAAATGGGGGACAACTCAGCTATGAGGTATATGGAGTTCTTCCTGAGTTTATTACATTCTAAATTATTCATTAGCTCATAAAAAGATTAAATTTGAGAGTCCATTAGGATAGTCCTGGGTACTTTTGCATCTATTTCAATAAGTTATCCTGAACAACCCTCAAAACCAAACTTAAAAACTCATATGAACACCAATAAACATCTTGAGACACAACTGTCAATGCTGGGGGATCTATCAAATGTTGCAATTTTACAAGTTATAATTTATCCCTTCCACATACATGCACTATACATGTATTCATAGACCTCACTCTGATTGGATGCAAATTATTGACAAAGAATTTGATAGACTATGTATTGTCTAAATACGAAGCTGCGCATCAAAAAACCCCTCGACTCTGGGTACATTCATAATGTATTCAATTTGAACCAAGATGTCAGGAACACCAAGCAGTCACAAATATACAGATTATCAAAAATTTTGCAATTAGAAATGGTCCCTAAGATTCTGTCCAATCAGAGAAACCGGTATTCATTACATAAGTTTCTTGATGCATCAATGATGTATACCAAATTTTACATCGAGCATTTGAACGGTATCAGAGATAGAGATCATTAATGATTTCGCATAAATTAAAGATGGCCGCCCATCCTTCCCGCCACTCAGAGGAACTGATGTGGTTATTCATTGAAAGTCTCTTGATACATTGATGCTGTATACCAAGTTTCGTATAGAACACTGAAATGGTATCAGAGATATACATCATTAAAGATTTTGCATAAATTAAAGATGG
Source organism: Hanleya hanleyi (assembly GCA_036873755.1). Taxonomy (NCBI): domain Eukaryota; kingdom Metazoa; phylum Mollusca; class Polyplacophora; order Lepidopleurida; family Hanleyidae; genus Hanleya; species Hanleya hanleyi. The sequence goes on from JAVTVY010034189.1 coordinate 97,948, forward strand.
CCACCAAGGTTTCCGCTCAATCAGAGAAACCAGAACTGTCATTTGTCGTAAGTCTCTTGATGCATCGATGATGTATACCAAATATTACATCGAGCACTTGAACGGTATCAGAGAACGAGATCATTAATGATTTTGCATAAATTAAAGATGGCCGCCCATCCTTCCCCCCACTCAGAGGAACTGATGTGGTTATTCATTGCAAGTCAGTTGATACATCGATGCTGTATACCAAGTTTGGTATAGAACACTTAAATTGGATCAGAGATATATATCATTAAAGTTTTTGCATAAATTAAAGATGGCCGCCAAGGTTTTCGGTCAATCAGGTCCTGATTCAAAGTATCTGGATGTATCGATGATGTATACCAACTTCCATATAAAACAACTGAATGGTAACAGAGATATGTATCATTATCGATTTCGCATAAATTAAAGATGGCCTCCAGGATTTCCAGCTAATCAGAAAAGCCGGTTTGGTAATTCATTGAAAGTTGCTTGATGTATCAATGATGTATACCAACTTTCGTATTGAACAGTTGAATGGTTTCCGAGATATGGATCATTATCCATTTCGCATAAAATTAAAGATGGCCGCCGAAGTTTTCACCCAATCAGGTCCCAATTCAATAGGCTTCTGGTCCTTGACTAGGTAAATAAGCATACCAAATTTGGAATTCTTCAGTGGAACCGTTCTCCGGCTATCTCGCTCACGTACGGACGTACGGACGTAAGGACAGACGGACGTACAAGACGACGACAATACCCCATGGCCAAAATCTGAATAACTGAAGCTGGAAAGCAGTACAGTCATAATACAAGTTACTTGTCAATAATCTTTGTTCGAGTTACATGAAAGTGTCCCCCATTAAGACTGATGCTCTTGGAACTGGATCAGTCCGTTTCTGCTGACGAAAGTGCTTGCTGCAAACCATAACAATGTCATCGTAAGAAATGATAAAATCCAAATGAAGCTGGCCATGTGTGAGAATATTTTTTGGGGCCCCCACTTTGCCATGATATGATACGACAGAGAAACCTCATGGAGACAGGTGTTGCGCTGTACACAGGGGTGATGCTTACCACACAGCAAAATATAGGAATAAATATAGGAGGTTTTTCATGAAAATATAGGAATATTTTTCTTGAATTATAGTAATTTATAAGAACATATAAGAGTCAGGATGAGTGAAATTAAGAGAGTTGACTATGTTCTTATACAAAACAACACTGCATAAACATTGACAAGAATACAATTTAAAGAAAGTCACAGACAGTTTTATGAAAATGGAAGGCCTTTTTAGACAGAATGGAAGATCAACTGAATTATTTGAAAAATCAAACGTTTTCATGAGAAGTTTAATAAGGCCTCTGTTAATTAATCTTTAGCTTCTCATGACCCGCCCGCATGTTTTTTGTCGTAACAATAATTACGCATTGTTTTAATTATTTGGCATTTTTTGCTGCAAAAACAAAAAATGTGCAGAAAAAGGCAGCGAAATAATGCATGCCTACCTGCCGCCGGCAAGTGAATTTTTTCCGGCGACAGGTTGCAAACAAATCTGCCTGTCGCATTTGGCAAGTAGGATTTCATCCACCAAAAACGATAAAATGCGATCAATTTTCGTAAATACCTTTTTGAAGACTAGATCTATCTGAAGGAATGGACAATCCAAGACATAATCCATTGAAAATTTATTTCAAGCCGATCTTTGGCCATTGTTGTTGGTGTTCTCTGTCAACATTTCCCGCGACAAGTTACTTCCGGTTGCGCGTGAAGTCCTGCGCGGTAGTCCGGTGCAAGCAAAAGTCAGACCTGTTACGAAACGGAATTGGACTGGGTTTTTTTCAGTTCGTTTCGATGGTAAATAATATTGTTGGCTTCTTTGGACTTCTGTTCACAAGCTGACGTTTTTCTATGCAGACATTTGAGTTAATTGATAATTCCAACGGGACTCTGGTGGTTGATTCTAATTTATTGGAAGCAGCAATTTTACAAGGGGAGACTATTGATAAATATAACTAAATTTTGTTGGGATACTGGTTAACTCCCCTCAAATTTTCCTTCTTTAAAAAGGGTGTTACTTGGATATAAATTCTATGATATAATGTCACAGGTGCCATTTAAATTTCACATGATTTAGTCAACAATAAAACTTTTTGCATTTCTAATTGCAGAAATTAGGGAAATAGTTGTCTTTGACATATCAAAGTTGACATAAACTTTCCATTGGTGCTCGAAGTTTACCACATACATAACTTCTTTTTTATTGCAATGTCTTAATGCAGCCAAATAATTAATAATTAATAATTACAGCATTCAGCATCATCATAATTTCCTCCCAAGGTCATGAGAAGCTAAAGATTAATTAACAGAGGCCTAATTTGACAAAAAATTTAGGAATTATAAGAGCACCATGACCCTTCTGTACATGATATCAGCACCACAACCTATCACAATGATGACCAAATCCAACCCGAACATTAATCCATTTCCAAGTATTCTCCCATAGTCAGAGTCTGTAACTTATTAAATGTATTGTCCGTATAACACTCTCTGACTGCAATGATGCACTGGCTGAAAAAAAACACTGAACGCAAGTAAAATCAGTCTTCCTTGATTCTGAGACGTTAGAAATCACATGAAGACACAGAAGAATGAACAAAAGTTGATCAACTCTTTGACAAGAGTGAGTGGGTGAGTGAGTAGGATTTAACGTCGTTTTCAACATTTTTTCAGTCATATCATGATGGTGCCTGTACATGTGCCAGAACACGAGAGTGTACACAGTTCCTATTATCCTGGACACTCAGATCATCAGCCCAGCCAGTACAGCAACCGGTCATCCATCCAAGTATTGACCGAACCCAACACTGCTTAACTTTGGTAATCTGACCAGAACCGGTGTGCCCAATGTGATGCGCCGTAAGAGCACAGTCGGGACATGTCCTACTCAGCCATGGCATCCTGATCCCACTCTGCTCCATCATGTCCATTTAGTACTGGATGATGCGGCCTGGCTGAGAGCCATGCACACAAAAGCTGTCCTTAAACCCCAGTACCGTCAGAGGGAATACCTGATAGTAGGAGGTACAGTAGTACCAATCTGATGCCAAGAGAATGCTTCTAACTACAATGTACATAGTTTTAAGAAATCATGAGAATTCACCAATTATCTGTCTGAATGGTCTCTTTACAGCTATTTATATCGATTTGTCTCGCCCAACAGTAGATCCCTGGTTTCCTTGAGGTCTGGAACTGCCAATTACCGCTTGTTTGAAAGCGGTCTGGCTTTTGACAAAGAGTGGCGAAGCGGTGATGGAAGAGGAATAACCGTGCTGTTTCAAATGGTGCACCAGCCCGGTCCGAATGCATCTCATTGAATTGGGAAGATATTTTGACCCGTCATCTTTCCGAAGAGTTTGGAAAAAGTCTTCAAGGTACAGGTCTAACTCTTTTGGAGGTATCTCTTCTACTTTACGCTCATCGTTGTTCCAAGTGGGTCGGTTTCTGAACCAAACTTTGAAGATATTCACGGCCCTCGAGGCATGGATGGTCGCCGAATAGCTCTGTTGTGAAGTACTCCCGGGCCTCGGAGAGGACTTGAGCGATCCCCTACCAGTTGCATCTTTTAAAGCATGGTTTGATGGGAACCATCCTCCGCCTTGTGTTATGCCGAATCTCTTAAGCTCTGGCAAATAAAGGAAATAAAGAGCTACATGGGTTGTTGTATCGTCAGAATGCAAATCAAGTGAAACATGAACAAGAGACAGCTACATATCTCAATCCCTCTAAAAAGGAGCTAAAAGTCCACATCAAAATAGAGATGAATTTCTCACTGCCTGAACAAGACAAACGTGTAGCATTAAAACAAAAGATATAACTACAAATATTACAGGACCGAAGTCTCAAAATTACATGTACAAAGATCAATCGTGTGTATGGAAACTGAATATTCAGCAGTGCACCTAGATTTCTTATTTCCACATGTGTACTTTCAAATCTACCTCTTCCATAATATTCCACTTCATGCCAATGTGATTATCTGATCATATCTTGACCATGTAACAAATTCCTTCTGATGTCCTTCTCTTGGACACTCCCTTCTATGGGCTTCATTATCAGAGGCTAGCCCATTACTACAGTAGGGGGGTGTTTGTTCCACACATTCTACTGGGATGTTTTGGTACCAACCTATCCAGTTATCACAGTGCATTTTGGAGGACACATATACAGGTATTTTGATTTTGGGGTTCAGTTGCTTTGACAAAATAGCCCAATGGGTTCCAAATATCTTTAAGAACAGGATGTGGTACTTGATTAAGGAGCTTCTTGAAATTAGGGCATACTAGGATTGGCAAAAGGCATTCCAAATGGTGTGGCATGGTGCGCCAGGTTGGAACTATCAGGAACTCCATGACATCCAATGTTGAACTCACCAAAGAAAGGATGGCATACAAAAGCACAAAAGGAATGGCAGGATATGGCATAAGCCATTCCAATTGGAACACCTATCCATGCTGATCAGAACACTACGCTGGGCATAGTGTATCCCATTTGGATAACTTCAAGAAATTCTCTTAGTACTCTTGTTGAATAATTTATCTGTTGTGCTATTTCAATGGCCCCAATACTGGAAAACATTTCATGAAAACTCCAATTGTGAGTATGATATTTTAACTTCAATATCAGCAGAATATTTGTTGTTGTTTTTTTCATCTGAAGAAATATGTTTCTATCAGATTATATTTTACTAAATGTTATGTCCTACATGCCAAAGTATGCTGTTCACAACTACATGTACATGTATATAGTTCAACCCTGTTATTAGCTAAAAGTCTGGATGTCCGTTATTACAGAGAATGTATTTTTAGAACATTCACAAGCAGGTCATTAGAAATGTGATCTAGTTTGGACAAATGTACTGTAGCATCCACATCAAGCTCATACAACACGTATAGCATTTTGGACAAAGTCTGATATTGCATCAATTCAGTTGGGACAGGGGTTCTGTTGGAACTTGATCAAATTCGTAACGCTATATACTGCTCTTAATACCGAAACCATGTACCAGCAATTTGATCCTGCAATAGACCAGGTTCAGTAATTTCCAAAACGTTCTGATCGATCTATTCACAATTAATTTCATGTGAGACATGAATCTGACATTGAGAAACTATTCAATATCAGTCATATTATATAGACTGTCCATTATCAGTTGCTTGTATGGTATGAATTTGATGAGCGTAGGTAAAAGCCTTCCTGAAATGTCGTAATAAGTCAAATCTGACCTTGAAAAAATGGGTCAATGTCAGTCATTTTCAATTCACTTTTGGATCATCGCTGTATGCATGTTTAGTTTTAATTTGGAAAGCCTGTCTATAATTCTTTAAGACATATCATATTAACAAGTGGATGATCTTGTAAAAATAGGCCAAGGAGAATGATACAATATGTTTGTTAAATCATAGCATTGTCATGTCCTGAACTCTGGACATAAAGTTTTTCCAGCACAATTTCAAAGACTAACAAATTTTCCTGACACTAAATGTCACATTACTGATCAATATAATGCTGGAAGGGAGATAATTCTGTTTAAAATTTTGAGAAATTAAAAACTGTCAATGACGCGTGTTCTGATGAGAAACAAGATTTTTTTTTTTACTTCAGAACAATAGCCAGGATGACAATGAGCAGCCTTTAAGAAGTACATGTCACAATTTTGGACTTCCCTCAAATTGAATGTATTTCAGAACACTTAGTTCAAATGAAGTCAAAATATCAATTGTAAACAGAACAGCACTCTTCTATGAAAAACATAAATTTTGCTATAATTGTTTTTTTTTAACTTTATTTTCCATACAATGGAAACAAAATATCATTTTACTTCATCTTCATATACATATAACAGGTCTACAAAATTGCAACATACATGTAGCATTTACATTTACACATTCTCTACTAAAGATCATACTGAATATAAAAGCGCAACATATACAATAAACTTAAAATTAATAGGATCCAGAAGTCAGCCAAATCAAAATATTCAGTTCAATTATGTAATACAAAAATTATGACCTGATCCATCATACTTTCTTAAAAGACAAACTAATCAAAATGTCTGGATCATTAATAGTTGATGATTAAAAGCAAAGCGTTATGCTCGAATGTTTGAGCCAGTAAATAGGAATGATAAAACAAGTGTAAGACATTTATGATAAATGATATAATATTCAGCCAAAAACAAGGGTTGATAACATTTATTAAAACTTGAAATTGATAATGTAATAATCCAAATAGTCCAAGAAGCATACAAATAATCCATCGTTTCTTGGTTCATTTTATTATTTCCTTGATTTCAGAGGGTGAAGGTCAAATTCATAAGAAAGACTGATGAGGCGAGATTAAATTTAATTAGGTCAAAACCCCCTCGGACAATTTCACTCTGCGCTCCAAGCTCAAAATTGCACATTTAAATTAAGCCATCAAAGTTTTAGCAGTAATGCCAATATTCTCATTTGACAATATTCTCATTTGAACACACTCTTCCTGTGAGTGACGATTCTTAACGTTAGACTTTTTCAAAGCTCAAGCATTTCGCAAAAATTTCTCTGAATAGGCTGTTGCTATATGGGAGTGAAGCCTGTCGATACATGTACTTCATGAGAGGATAAAATGCAAGCTTTTATACTGCTGAAAATCCCTGGTAGGCTTATTCTTTTTCATCAGACTTGGCTATCCCTATGTGATTCTACAGGGTCCGAAATGGCGGCCTGCTATTGGCTAAAAGCAGGCCAAAATTTTGACAAAGCAGGCGATGTAGAAAATGACCTGCTAAAAAAAAAAATCTCCAACGAAAGTAGCAGGCCATAATTTTCCTGGCCAAGGCTCGAAATTAGCATTGCACACATGCACAAATGCATGTATTTTTCCCACGGTGCACGTAAATTTTGATCGGCAGCTGCATTTGCAAACATAGTGTTGAAAAATGAACCATCGATCACGCCGACTATAGCTTATGGCAGACTACCAATTGTCTTGAAAAATTTGCTAGAAAATTTCCAAGCTGTGCATTGAGTTACCCCCGTGGGTATTTTTATCTTAGGCATCTCCGCATCAGACGCTCCACACATTTCATAGTCCGCTTCACGTCGTGTGTGACATTTCCAAACTGTTCAAAACAATGTGAACACAGAGCAGCAACATGCAAGCTTTTTCTGCAGCTGGTTGCTAAATAAACACTGACCCTGCTGAAGAAGTGGGAAGTGAGAGCCAGGCGGTTGAATATGTAGAGGAGTACAGACGATGTTGCAGAAACACGCACGAATCCCGCCACAACAACAACAACAGAGAAATTTGTTGAGTCCAATAAAATTTGATTTTCTGTAAATTTGTTGATTTGAAAAATTAACAAAAAAATAGTAAGAAATGGTTATGGTGTTTAGTACATATATGACCTCAAGAGTGATACATCTCAACACAAAGTCAGATTCATCAGAATATTTGACTTGTGGCAAAACACATTTGATTTTTCTTTTGAAGGACACTGTGAGACCCTGTATAAGTGCTGATGCCTGGCATTAGGAGAGTCCAAACACGTAAAGGTTTACAGATTTCAAGAGACAAATTTACGGAGAAGGATTTTTAAAAAGAACATTTTTTTTTTTTTTTTTTTTTTTTGCATGTATGCAAATTGCTGTGCATGTGCATGAAAAATTTAGGTGCATTCTGTGCATGTAATTTTTTTACCCTAATTCGAGCCTTGATTGTAAACCAATTAATTGTGAAGCTTTCAGACTGAGGGAATACATGTATATTTCATTAATATAATATTTCAATGGTTGTTCATTATTCCCCTCTATTTTTTCCCGGGATACAAATTGGTACATGGCAGATTGGCGGTGTGCACTTTATACGGTATTATGATTATTGATGGATTTGCACATGTAGAAAAAATAGCTGTCCAACTTCATAAATACATTGTAGCAGGTAATGTTAGATTTGACCTGCGATTTTTTTTTTTCGATGAAAAAAATAGCAGATCATCACAGATTTCCTAATTCGGACCCTGTTCTAGCAGGGAATATGGACTATACATGGTTCGATTTTCATGATAAAGTATAAGACCATTGCATTTAAATATATAGTGTCTGTTCATGGTAACATGATTGGCATCCATGGCACATATATGTCAATTTAATTTTACAATGGAAAATCTCAGACAGTAGGTTCAGCCAATCTAGCCTCCATTTTCTCTTCAGCCTCAATCTTCATCAGGTAATGATACCTTCGTCTGAAGGCCGAGTGAGTCTTAGGGAAAGCTGTCCCATTGGTTATACACTGTGAGTAACTGTAACATTGGAGGTAGTGTGCCAAGCCGGTCCTCAGTGAGCGGAAGGAGCTCGGGAGATACTCTCGTCCATCTTTCCTCTTGATCGTAGTGAAGAAGTCTGCTAGATATGTGTCGAGCTCCGCGACTGGAATGGTTTCTATTGGCCGTTTTTCCTCTTTCCACTGGTCCATCAGCCAATTGATGAAGATACGGGCGGAGGTGACAGACTTTCTCACCGAGTTGTACGACTTCCCCGGGGAGGGGCCAATCCCTGTACCACCACCAGATTCTGGATTGATAGAAGGGGAGGTAACTGATTGTGATGTAGGCCGACTGTCCTGGTCTGCCATTGCATCAATGAGGTGAAGGTCACCACTTGGGTCCACAATGTAGACTTGCCCTGAGAATAAAGTAATACCAGATGGTGTTGGTTGTCTTGGTATTCAAACATTACATCATAGTACAAATATTGCCCCTGTTCATTCTTCCATTAAACACAATCCGTAAAGTGACAGGTCTAATGCAAAAAGTACCTGTCAGAGACGGGTTTTAATTTCAACCCCTGACAATTCATCCACATGTATTCAAATGAATAATAAGATTTTCAATCTGTGAGTGTGTAACATATACAAAGGGAATCATTTTTGTTGGAAACTCAATTTCAAATCTCACTAGAATTCTATGAACAAGGGTTTTTCTCATGAATCCTTCTTGAATTGGAGATTGCCGACAAGCAATTTAGAATTGACTTTCAGAGTCAATAGGTGATCTAAAATAAACACGCAAAGACATAAACTTCTCAGCCTTAAACATTTTTTTTTGCATTTTAATAGGTTTAATAACATTTAGCAATTCCATATCTATGAACTAGAAATATCGCACAGACATCAAAAGTTATTGGATGGACAGAACTCGCTATTGCATTATTCGACCTTGTTTAACCAGAAACAAAACTTTTTTTTTGGCCTGAAATATATATTTCTTTGTGTGTTTTGGGCTGCATGATCAGTGGTTAGCTCAAGTGTTATCGGAAAGATGAATGCAAAGATTTTCTGATTTTCCTTTTAAAAATACTAAAACAATTGACTAATGATAGAAAATATCGGTCTTCTAAGTACTTCCATTGCTTTAATTTGAATTATTTTGTCTGCTAGTGGCTTTGGAAACATTGGTAGTGGTACCCTAAACCCAGCTGAATTCAGATTTGCAAACCATCATTGCTTTAATATATTTCCTTGATTGTGATGTCACATCAGACCAGCCATATAACACTGAACATTACAAGTAATGACATCACAAACTAGCATCAAGCAAGGCAGGTAAGTGATGCAGATTTAATTTCTGAAGTTGGCCAGGCTTCAGATACCAAATTTGGAGCACTTTTCTAAAGATACTAGGAGGGAAAATACTTCAATTAAAACCAAACAAAATAGATACAGCTGAGAGTTTCATGAAGAATATAAAAAAGAGCATATGAAACCTAAAGTTGCATTTCACCCCCCTTAATGTTTACCTTTAATTATTTGTAGATGGATGTTGACATTCTGGATCAGTACCAGTGGTAGTGTGGCAATAGCTTATGAGAAAGGCTCTAATCACCCTATCAATATTTCCATAATCCACAGAGTTTTGTCTTACATGATGAATAGTCACTCTGATAAATTCCATCACTTCCTAAAGGGAAGCAATACACCAAAAGAGGACCAGAAGACTGTGGCAGTCAGCTGATGAACTGGTCAAAAACAAACAGGAAGTGGTGGAGTCAGATTGGGCAGTTGGTAATGTGCAAGTTCCCATTGACGAAGAAACTGCATAGGATTATTTTGTCCGTTTCCATTCTATTTAATTTGATCACCCCAATATACTGGGACGAGTAATTGCACTTCCTGTGATGGATTTATTGTATCAGTACAGTTGAATGTGGAGAAGGTATATTGTTTAATAAGAATGTGGGGATTACACAGTGTCTTGACACTGATGAAATGTGGGGCTTAAGCGTAAACATTCCAAAAACAAAAGCTATGATATTTCGGAAAGGTGGGTTTCTATCTAAATCTGTGAAATTAACATATAATGGACACGATATTGAATTAGTTGACGAATTCAATTATCTTGGGTTGGTATTTACAAGTTATGGGAGACTTTCCAAAACACAGAACAATCTTGCTGAAAAGGGTTCGAGGGCATTGGGAGCGATGATGTCTAAAGTGAAAGCAAGTAGCTTGATGCCAAATGACGTAATATTTCTATTTGACAGCTGCGTGAAGTCAATTTTAGAATACGCTTGTGAAGTGTGGGGTTTTCACAAGGCTGAAGCGATAGAACGTATTCATCTTAAGTGTTGTAAAGATCTGCTTGGGATAAAATCGTCAACCTCTAGCGCAGTTGTATATGGAGAACTGGGAAGAATGCCATTAAGATATAATCGAGTAAAGAGAATTTTAAAATATTGGTTTAAAGTTAGGAATACAGAAAATGTAATAATTCAAACTGTATACAACGAACTCTATTATCAATCCGATAGGGCTAGTTAAAAAACACTTTAGGGAAGTTTGGTTTTAATGAGGTGTGGTTATATCCAGATTCTGTGAATGCATCGGTATTTTTGAAAACTTTTTCAGGACGGATTAAAGATTGTTATATAACTGAATGGCTGGAATGTATTGACAGATCTCCTAAAACATTTTACTATAGATGGTATAAACAAAACTTAGAATCCGAAAAATATATGTGTATTTTAGCAAATATTAAACATCGAATGGCCCTATGTCGTTTGAGAACATCGGCTCATCAGCTAAAAATAGAAACTGGTCGATATAGTAATAACCAGGTAGCGAGTATGAACAGGATATGTGAAATGTGTGATAGGATCGATGTTGAAGACGAATACCATTTCGTGATTATTTGTCCTGGATACAAAGATCTTCGCAACACTTTAATCAAAACTTATTATTGGAAAAAACCAAGTGTGTTTAAATTTACTGAGTTGATGTCTATAAATAACAAAACTCTGTGTAATTTGGGGAAATATGTATATATGTCTATGAAACGGCGAGCTAACTCCTTCCTCGCAAGTATTTAGTATCGAATTCTCTGTGTGAAATTAACCACTCCGACCACCGTTGTACCAAGTTTCAGTATGTTTTGACGCAAGCGGCAAGTTTTGCCGAAGCGAATAAAGATTGATTGATTGAGTATTGAAACTTCATTCCTGACACTTGCACTCGAGTTGCACTCGGGTGGATATGTTCTCTTAGAGGTTTCGCTCTCATCTGAAGCGAAGGAATTGTTCCTCGGCGTATGTTTCTTGTCTCATGGCCTGACATCACTTGATCGGAGCCGTTCCCACCAACGTAGAATCGAAACCAGGAAGAAAATCCTACTACCCCCTATGACCATCATTTTGATCTCACCCAGGATTTTTTACTTCTCCAATGGTGCATTGAAGAAATTTTCCAGTATGATAAACTCATGCTACAAAGCTTGGACTTGAAGTTTTTGTTCGAGACTATATGAAACGAAGTTCAGTGGTGAACTTTCTCATTTTGGTCAGAATTCTGGTGAAGCTATTCAGTAAACAAAACACTCGTATTAAATATTAAATCTAAAATTCAATATTAAATTTGCCTCTCTAATTCCAGCACGAAGTCCCATTTTCTCGCTAATAACAGATACACTTGCTGGTCGGCCAACTATAAGATCCTCCAAGTTGTGTGATGATTTCATCAACAAATTCAACCGACATAAAAATGTACAATCTGCGGCGTACTTTATGGTGAAAGGATCGGAGAGGGGATATGATTTCGTCTGTCTCACGATGCTCTGGATATATTTGCTTGCTGCTGTCTTTACATCAATCTTCATGAAAGAGGGTATGATCATCCTTATCATTATCTATTGAAATATAGTGAAACATGCAAATACCGACACCAGGGTAATCCGATTAACCTCTGAATACCGACATTATCCATTATCCCCATACATAATTTAAAACTATTTTTAACCTTGATAAACCAGAATCCTGTAAGACTGACACTATTACCTGGTCCCAAGCATGATCGGTATACACAGGCTTCATTGTATATACATGTTTGTTTCAATCCTGTGGAATGACATAGTTGTATGAGGTGGCGCTACATTAATCTAATATCCATCTGGCTGATGACATCAAGTAGATTATTTGAGATCTTGAAATGTAGATTCCCATGATAGTCGACACGCAATTCTACCATGCATCTTCCTGCGTGAAAAGAGGCGACAGATCTGACATCCAGTATTCAGCCATCGTTCACAAAGAATTTACCCGTCAATGATCAAAATACCTAATTCGTCAGTTAACATCAATTCAATAGAGAGGCATACAAATGTAAGATAACAATTAAACAGACACAAGTTGGTTTCCCGTAAGAGAGTGGTGGACATTTGACTTTCAAAGAAGCTCAGTCATTTCATGAGAGATTCATTCGTCGCATATTTTGTGGTCTGTTTAAATGCTATTCAGTGTTGATGTCTTCGTCTGGCTCGTGTCAAGTGACATGATATAACAGCACAATCTGTCAAGTACTAATATCACCCAAAAATTTTCCAATACAAGCATCCGCCAAGAAAACGAATCGTAGGAAATGTTCATGAATGTGATCGCCTTATAAGAAATCTATAACGGCTAGCTTTTGCTGTGTTAACCCCTCAAATATATTACTTGGAAGAAAGTCACAATTTTCCTTGGTTTGTGGTGGCCATCTTGGTTTAGAAAGTGAAATTTCACCTTCACCCTGGAAGGCATCAGATGCTTCAGATGTTTCACAGAAGAGCATTTTGTGAAAATGACGGCATCCAAGATGGCCGTCAATTATTCAACCAATCAGAACATCGAGCATCATTTTATTATTGAACTGTTATATTCCAACAGGACTATCTGGTGATATGGTAGGATTGTCACTCATCTACTTGATAACATTTGCGGGCGCCTTTCAGGCTCTCATGAGAAGTTTTTGTAATGTTGAGACCCAGGTGAGTGCTTCTAAAATATGAATGCCACATTCGATAGAATGTCCTCTTTGACAAATTGCATGGTTTCTGTTTGCGGTCCATGGGAAAATACATCCCAAGAACCAAGGCATATTTGCCTTTATGATATATTGTATTATAGCCAAGTCGCATTATTGTATTTTAGACATATCGCATCGTGTCTTTATAGAATGCTTTTAGACAGAGTAAACTAAACAAGTGTTCGTATGCAAGTTGGTCGTCGTCATTATTATATAGTCATAATTTATATCCAAACCCGAAGAATAGGGTTAATCCTAGTACAAGACAACATTGTTAGCAATACTTACTTGTAGTGTCCTCATGCATGCCATGAACAAACTAAGAAATCCGGTTTTCGTGCAGTCGTGCATTTGAATGGGAAAGCGAAGGTACATGTACGTAATATTGTATAAATTGGAGCGATATGATAATATTTTGCTCCATTTGTTTTTGTTTCAAAGATGACTTCTGTGGAGAGGGTGCTGGCATACACAAAGCTAAAGTCTGAAAGTCCGAAAATCTCCACTACACCGCCGCCGTCTGACTGGCCTAGGCATGGGGAAATTATCTTACACGATGTTAATATGAAATACCATGAAGATGGTCCACTGGTGCTAAAAAATATCAACCTGAGGATAAATGGAAAGGAAAAGGTGATCTCATAGAATATAAACCTCGGAATATAAATATTACTGGTGACAACAGGTGAATGATCGGTGGTTTGATCATTCGAACGTTGTTGATGATTTTTGCTACCAAGTCTTCTCGTACGTTGCCACGAACTGATTCCAGTTCACCATTTGAAAATGTTTTATATTTGTATCATGTTTATGTGTAAAACAAATGATAATTTCTGGTGACAATGGATTAGACATAATAAATGAACCATAACTTAACCGTTACTTCTCCTCATGCCACATTACCATGACTCAACCATTCTAGCAACTAACTGACGCAATTACGACAATTGTGCCATTAGCAGTTGTCAAGTCGCCAGCTAATGTCACAATGCAGATGTCGACTCTGTATCTCTAAACAAGCGGTACCTAGCATGTTGAGGTTTATTGTCACAACCGAGGACCGGTAATTATCTGATGTCAAGAATTAGTCCTACTCATGACGTGTATACATCCTGATACTGTATCCGTGATGAGTGTGCATCAGTTAATTACTGGTCCCCCGATTAGGGTGCATATGCTGTCTGATGTGATATTAATATCTGAGATGTACGCTGTTAACAAGTAATGCCACAATAAGAAAATGCAATAGCAATACTGATACTATTGTCGCAGTAGTGGTTAACTATTTTACAATTGTAGCACCTACTATATAACACAACTGTGGCATTAGCTGGCGACCTGCCGACTGCTAATGACACAATTTTCCCAATCATCTGTAGTTGATACAAACCACACAAAATATGCTATCCTCAACGGTTAACGCTCATACTAGTAACTTCTGGACATTGTTACAATGTAGCACTTCAAGGTCAATCGATACGGTCAACAATCATGTTCCAATTGTTACATCATTATAACTTTTGAAGAACAGTTAAAAGTATGTTGGGCATTTATCTAATATGTGTCAATTGTATTCGAAGGTTGGCGTTGTGGGCCGGACTGGTGCTGGTAAAAGTTCACTAGTTACTCTCCTGTTCCGATTAGCTGAACAAACGGGAGAAATGTATATTGACAGTATCGACGTAACACAAATAGGACTTCACGAACTAAGGAAGAAAATATCTGTTTTACACCAGGTAAGTATTCAATTACCGATACTCAGGTGGGAAATACTAAAACTAAGAAATCTTTGTTTAGCGAGGTCTACATGATCAGTTGAAAATTGGTCTCAAATAACGATATAATCGTGATATAATAACGTGAAGGGAATAAAACATTTACAAGCACAAAGAGATGAACTATCAACATGAAGCCAATCTATATATATACCTTTTCTAACCCGGTTTTCATTGAAGTTTATCATCAAAGTATTCATCAGAAGAGCCATAATTTTAAAGTAATTCTGAATGATTTTGTCACACAACCCCTCCCCCCCACCCCCGACAGTCTGGCTGTAACTATGCTTGGAAATATTCACAGGATCCGATTCTCTTTGCTGGAAGCCTGAGGTACAATTTGGATATGTTCAGCGAAAGATCTGACGAGGAGATATGGGAAGCTTTACGTGAAGTAAGCTTGCACTATTAATATATAACGTTAAAAAAATATAAAAATTTTAAATATGACCAGTTTAGAGCCCCTTCCTTCTAAGTCTTCAACAATCTAGGTAAACCAAAATGGTTAATCAGGGGCATGTCCCGTGATATTATATCTGAGTTTACTGAGATTGAGTCATCAAATGCTATACAGACAAAAGGAACATCGAGCGTTAACCAAACTGGACATCAGAAAACCAATGCTTCCATGAAAAAGAGAATGGCTCAATCACATGTCGATCTTACGACAAGAGAAAGGTAATAGAAATGGCCTGCTTATGGGGTATGTCGTAGACATTTTTTACATAGTAGCATTTGCCAGATATCGCAATGAATTTCAATCAACAAGGAATTGATTCATAAATTGGTTCGACAAGGTTAAGATAAACCATGACCTAACCTCAGGTTGGCTGAGGGATAGGGACCGTATGAACATCATACTTATTATAAACTTTTGAAAGGTTATTCGATGACGTAAGGGCTTGTTACACAATAACCTGAGGAATGATGATGCTTCATATAACTCCGCTAAAAGAGGTAAGGGAGTGATGATGCTTCACTTATAGATCAAATGACAAACAATCATGAATGAATATAGATAATTCAATAACATGAATGTATTCTTCGATGCACAGTTCTTGCAATGGAAATAGGAAAACAAATCATCCGAGACAAGTTGGTAAAAGTCTTCTCCCAAGTCAAGATGTTAAATGACTGGAGACAGATGTTACTCTCTTCAGAGTTAAAACGGTAAATGAATTTGCTACAAGCTTTTATAGCATGCAGTCAACAAAACTCTTGACATAACATGGAAATATACACTCAAGCTGTGAATTGCGAATGTCCAATCATTGTTAATATTTTCTCGGAGACAACAGTTGAAAAGTTCAATATTGACTAATCAAATATTACATGCTTTAGGATTTGTTCTAGTTTACAGCCATGACATTGTGTTAAACATGATACGTTAAAGTTTAGTAAATTCAAGTGATCTCAAGATGTTATTGCATCAGATATGTGTGGTACACTATCTACAGCAGAATAGATTAGGAAATACATGTACAATGATCTGAACTCACGAAGCAGCAAACCTGAACTCTTGACCAGATCAGCTCGGCGGTCAGGTTATCGTTCAAGTTAGAATTCATATACAGTTTCTCACATTAAATGGTTTTTTACAAAAGGGGGCGTATTCCGCTAACGCCAGAGAATACAGATTTCAACTCTCAACTAATCTTTTATCTCGTTAGAATGAAATCCGGATGACCAGGATGCATATACCGAAATTATGAACTGTATACACTGGTCAAATCAAATGTAACACTTATATGTTGGAGATATGCATGTAAACACCATGTTAATGATTAACGGTTAATAAACCACTGAATATAACAACAGTTACTTGTAATAC
The DNA here is from genome assembly GCA_036873755.1 of Hanleya hanleyi. Taxonomy (NCBI): domain Eukaryota; kingdom Metazoa; phylum Mollusca; class Polyplacophora; order Lepidopleurida; family Hanleyidae; genus Hanleya; species Hanleya hanleyi. The sequence continues at coordinate 114,932 of JAVTVY010034189.1, forward strand.
AAAGTTAGAAGCACAAAAAATATTTCACCTGGATATTGTTCAACATACTTATTATTTATATTACAGGGAAATTAGGGAAATACAAGCGTCTAGTCCGTCATTCAATATTCAGCCGTCGTCCATTAAAGAATTTCCGCGTCCACAATCCAAAGACTAAATTCATGTAATAACATTAGCACCAGATTAAAAGGATAAATCATAGTATACATAAAACTAGGCTAATCTCCTGCAAGACAGAAGCGGTCAGCATTTTTCAGTGATGCCAACAAGACATCATGGTGTTTCAAAAATATCATATCCGTATCGCTGATCAGTCTTCTTAATCCATATGATTACGTTGTAAAATCGTTATCTAGAGTATGATGTATCTCAGTCACGCTTTGGTTGTGACTGTTCATATGAATACTATGAGGATCATGAAATACATAGGCTCATACGGCCCTTACCCCCGGGTAAATCGGGATTAGACTAAAGTTACGAAACGTACCGCCAAAGATCTTGCACGCTACGCTCGTATTTTGCTATCAGCATGTGACATGTATCTCAAATTTTGAGAAACTTCGAGTGGAGGCGCTTGATGATATAGCACTGTTTTACAAGTTTCTGCAATAATATTTTGTGACGTTGATTAAACCATTCCGGGAAAATAAGAATATATATAGTCAAGATGAGCACAGAGAGATGGATAGAATGCAGAATAGATGACATTCTTTGTAGCTGATCGATATGAGCAGAATGAGAAAAGAAACAATGTTACGTTTGGAAGAGAACGGAAAGCTCGTGTTGCATGCAACAGTAAAATCCTGTTATTTCTACGGGAGATTGTGTTCAAATAACAGAATATTTGAGTTCAAATAACAGAATATTTGTGTTTTAATAACAGAATAGGTTTATTTATCACGAAGACAACAGCATATGTTTTAGGGTTTAGATATGTTGCAATGATGATTCTCGTGCATTTCTATTAAATTTCATGGTATTATGTTTGCTTCCAAATAATCTTTGCTTCCAGGTCAGTTTGAAAGAGGCCGTAGAGAAGTTACCTGGTCAATTGTACACAGAGCTGTCTGAGGATGGAAATAACTTCAGTGTAGGAGAACGTCAGCTGTTGTGTCTGGCTAGGACCATCCTGAAACATAACAGAATACTGATACTGGATGAGGCTACAGCCAACGTGGATTATAGGTATTTTTTTATATAAAAATCCTTCTTTGAGAGGTTGTGTTGGAGTAACTATGCATGGCAAGACTTCGTGGACAACAAATTCTACTCTAACAATGAATATGCTTTTTATATGCCGAATAAAAGGGGAAATTTATTGATCTTGTAATGATAGTTTGTCAACCTAGCTAGGACATTGAATTCCATCAGTCACTTTTTTCGAATGACTGTCCTCAATCACACCCAGCACTGAATCCGGCATTGAGTCCATGTTCATACTGACGCTAGATCCAAAGATCACGCGTGTTGTTGCAGTCGACGAGGCAGGGTTCGAAGCATGCAAGGCACATACTCTAATTAAATTAGTTAAATTAAATTCATGGAATTAATATGGTTGTATCAATTAAAGCAAAAATTAAAGTAGCTACAATTTTGATTACTTCACTGACTATTTTGTCATAAAATTGTCCGTCGTATAGTTACACAATTTTGGTTGATATTTTCATTAGAACAGATAACATCATTCAAGAGACGGTCCGACGGAAGTTTACTGACTGTACCGTCATCACAGTGGCACATAGACTACAAACGATAATGGATTCTGATCGAATTATGGTTGGTACAAGAAAAACAAAACTACTATTATTATTACTTACTATTTTGGGAAAAGCACAAGGTGGACCAGATTTCTTTCCAATTAGAGCACATCGGTCATTGGTTATGGCTTGTGTTGATTTCATCATCTCGTATCTCCGGCGCAAAAGGGCTAATTAGGGCCACAAATTATAATCAAGACGTAACATAGGGGAAGTTCGTGCACAATCGTAAAATGAATATTTATTCCAGCAGATATATCGCGTCTACCAAATTTACCTTATTTGACGGGGAAGTCAACCAACGAAAAACAAAGCGGATTGATCTTTTGCTGGTTTAAAATGCTATCAATCTCTAAATGCTATATGGGAGATTGATCACCTACCGTATTCATATTTATTCACAGGTTCTTGACGATGGAGAAGTACGGGAATTCAACACGCCCAGCAAACTTCTTCGGGAAGAAGGCAGTATTTTTAAGCGCCTTGTCAAGCAGTCCGGGATGTCTAGTCTTTGACGATTATTTTTAAACGCGTTAACAAACAAACTGTTTAGAAAATCTTTTGACCCGGTGAACAAATTATTTAACTCTCAGATTTTGTTGTTTATTATCCGGTTTGAACGGAAACTCTGGTACTCCAATGTCATCACACTGGCGTCATCCTGCCTGAATTGATCTTGAAATTTTGTTCAAAAAAACTGTAGGTGAAGGTTGAACCCATGCCGCCTATAATACCATCCGCATGCCTATATAGGCCTGATGTTCTTGCCCGCTGTCTTACGTCATCTACCACACAAGGATGAGATGTTCTACAACAAGGCCATTCTTTCCGACTGGACGAAGCTGATCTGGCTCATCATGAAATACATAACCTTATTCTGAAAAAGACAAGGTACAGAGGAAGTGGGAAGATCCACGCGACGTACTTATTTAACACCCTGCGTTGTTGAACACCTGACTATTAACACGTCATTCGATTGAATATCCCACGAGCAAAACTTTCACAAGGTCAAATGCTACGGATTGACACACAACTCGATTTCCCTAATATGTAACTATTTTTCCAATGGAAAGCAATGCTGTCGTCTGAACACACGAGTCATGGTAAAACCTCTGTAAAAGTGTCCCACAGGGATCCATTTTGGTACCTGCGTTGTTTAATATCTTTATGTTTGAGTGGCATATGTTTTATTGAATGCATACGCAGTGACCTTAAAACTTATGAACACGGCAATACGCTGACGAGCTCATTACAATCCAAACTTTCTTGAGAAGGATAGTCTGTGTTAATCAATTAGTTTACTGATAAGATGAAAGTCACCCCAATAATTTCCAAGCTTTTGCCATCGACAAGAAGATGTATGACAAAATATATTGTGCTGTGAAAGTCAAATTACATTTTAACTCCCGTATGACATGTGTAAGAAAGCTTCCATACAGCTGAATGATTTAAAAATATTAGGTGAACACCGAGCAAAATCAAGCGAATGACCTATTCATAACTCTTTTATTTTATAAAATTTTAGTTACTGTTCCCTCACCTGGCAAACAGGGATGAATTCGAAAAGAACAGGAATGAGCTATCCATTTTCTAGTTAGTACGAAGGGCTCCTGGAAATATATCCAATCCGATATCCAGAAAAGTTTGCAGAATATGGCACAGGTAGGCTTCCAAACGCCATCGTGAATACAGCCCGATATAGCTGTTTCTCACATCACAGCGGCCAAAAGCAATGTGATACACCCATGTGATACAAAACCTGTATCACACCCTTACAATTTGCTAGCTATATTTTTGGTTATTTTTCAACATTATTTTGATGTGAGAAATAAATTATCACACTCGTGGTCATTTATCTGATTTTTATCACACTCGTTTGATAAAACCCATATGAAACTCGCTAAAGCTCGTTTCATATGGGTTTTATCAAACTCGTGTGATAAAAATCAGATAAATGACCACTCGTAGTGATAATCTATATATATACTTCAGTAGTTCAGGGAAAGTCGACGTCCCCTCTCAGATATGAAAATACCTTGGATATTCCGTGAGTGCGAACAGCAAGGTATGATGTATGAAGCCGCCAATTTGTGGAGCTAAAAATCTAGTATCTTGTGAACTGCCATCAGCGCGAACCAGCACGACTTGTTCAAGAGTGGAATGCCAAGTCCTGTTTATGCGTTGTTTCTTCCTGCTATTTACCGCGGTATGCATTGTGTGAATTCCTGTTCTTGTGATCTCACCTTTTGAGCTCGTTTTCTGTGCCATTTCAAATAAATTATTGTGTATCGCTTGTTTAAAATCTTTGTATTGTCATTGCTTATATATTCTTGTCAAGAGATGCCCAATAGCCCATTAGATCTTGTGTTTCTTTGTACAACATGCCTAGGTCTATCAATAAAAGGACCCAGTATGTTTAGATGGATAAATGGCCCCAGAAAAGGTGCGGTAGAAGTGCCAAAAATAAAATATTGCATATACAAGAAATTGTTCAGTTGGCATGAAGTACAATATTATATTGTATACTCGAAAAAGTCTCATCATTCTCGAATAACAGGGCCATGAAGTTGCGCATTCGTGCAAAATCGTCAATTTTGAGGCGAAAACGCCTCATATTTCTTTCTATAAACATCTAAAGATAAACGATAACCAGAACCATCTTGATACAGCATGCTCGCTGTTCCAATACGTAGTCGTAGACCAAATCTGGTTCTGGATATCGTTTATCTTCATATGTTAACAGAGAACAATAAGAATTGTTTTCACCTCAGAATCAACTATTTTGCACGAATGCACTACTTCACGGATCTGTTACTCGAGAATCACGAGACTGGGTGTCTTGAAGTATTTTATTTTGGTACTACTGTGTTGCACCTGACCTGGGGCCATTTACCCATCTAAACAGGTCCTTTACCCTGAACTTCAAATTCTGATTTTAATCCCGAGCTTAGACAGCAATCGCTATATCCGACAGAAAAATTGCTCCTGCCCTCTTTGATATATTCTTACACGTTCTCAATCTGTCGTATTCTTTCAAAACAATTACCGAGGCGGATTTTCAGCCCACCATCACCAGATGGTGGGCTGTTCAAATCGCTTTTCGTCCATGGTCCGTCGTCCGTGGTCAGTCCGTCCGTCCGTAAACAATTCTTGTTATCGCGATTTCTCAGGAACTACTTTATGGATCTTTCTCAAATTTGGTACACAGGTTCCCCTTGGGGTCTAGTTGTGCAAGATACCTTTTTTGGTCCGATTCGAAAATCCAATATGGCCACCAGGCAGCCATCTTGAATTTCCTTATGAAACCTTGTTATCGCGATTTCTCAGGAACTACTGCATGGATCTTTCTCAAATTTGGTACACAGGTTCCCCTTGGGGTATAGTTGTGCAAGATACCTCTTCTGATCCGATTCGAAAATCCAATATGGCCACCAGGCAGCCATCTTGGATTTCCCCATGAAACCTTGTTATCGCGATTTCTCAGAAACTACAGCATGGATCATTCTCAAATTTGGTACACAGGTTCCCTTTGGGGTGCAGTTGTGCAAGATACCTTTTTTGGTCCGATTCGAAAATCCAATATGGCCACCGGGCAGCCATCTTGGATTTCCACCTATAGTCTACATATATTACTCATAAGAGAACCGATATACGTCAGCCAAAGGGGGCGCACAATAGTACCCATTGTAATACCTATATGCTGTTGATATACTGTGTTGCCAGATTTCACATACTATTGATGAGAAATTCAAGCAACTCTATATACAAAGAAACATCCAGAAATATCCTGAAACATCTCGAAACAAAGAAGCCTTTTGTGGTTTGATATATATATATACACCAAATTTGGAAATAATAATATGCATGAGTGTGAGGACGAAATGGAATCCCAAGTGACACATTGTGGCAAGACATCCACATAACAAATCTGGCAAGATCCGTTCTGTTTTTTCTAATTTTTTTGTTTGGAAAAATTTGGGACCCAGCTGGCGTTACGTTTCGGCAGATTGTGGCATGATATCCAAATAGCAAATTTGAAAAGAATCCGTTCAGTCCTTCTATTGTGTTGTTCAGAAACAAACGTATAAGTTGACGCCCAGGTGATGCCCCCTATGGAAATACGTGGATGAAAGGCAATCCCAATAGTTATCTTGAGGCATATTTGCCGTATACCAAATTTGGAAGGAATCTGTTAAGTCGTTCATTCAGCAATATGTAACATATTGACAGGAAACCTGAAAAACGCCTGTATAATATTTTAATTAACAGAGAACCCTCTACCTGCAGACATGTGAAAATATGGTCAAAATAGTTGGCCAATAAACTATGTATAGTAAAGATCGGTTTCGTTGTTCGCAATTTTGAAATTAACCACCATCTTTCGCGCTGGAGATTAAGCCAAATTACTTGAAATGGGTCTCAAATGATAAGCTATGATCTGAAACAGGTCGAATTCCTCTACTAAGAAGTTGTTTGGGCCGGAAACTTTACAATAAATCGTACAAACGGGAAATTTCAGATGACACTCGAGAAGACATTTTAATTTACAATGTATAAGGCATATGTATTTCTAGTAATAACAAAAGTAATTATTGTAGAGTACATGATAGCTCTGGCAACGTTCAGTATGAATTTCTGTCCAATAACACTCTATGATAGGGAGAGTCTTTATTCGTTAGTTGACATTTGGATACGGTTCCATCTTGATTTTTGAGCTACAGACAAGAGTTAGACCCAAATAGTATTTATGTTAACGATGAACAAGATATTAAAAGTCTAAAACACATCCGTCTATTCATGGAAAAGCAAGAACCATCCTATTCTAATAATAGAGAATTTGAGTGGCTGCTTTGTCGATGAAAAACGACTGGAAGCTTGATACTAACTATGGAGCAGCTTAGACAAATACCAGTGATTGCTTTGTGTGCAGTACTTTGCAGTTATTACTGCTGTTCCACTGATGATAGATGTTACGACGCTGCTGTAGTTTAGTTAGATTCAAAAGAAATTCGACTGAATATCTCTTGTTTGCATCATTTGAACTTGCGTTGCACCATGCTACCTTTTAGAAGGGTGAATTGTTTGTTCAGTAGGAAGTTCAGCAAGACCCCATTTTATATCATACCGCTAAGATACGACATCCACTTATCTCCATCCGGATTAAATACCCATATCGCAACCGCGAGAACCTACTTTGCTGAATTCGTTCCAGCAGAAAATCCATATCATAATTAAACCTTGTCTATTTGCCTTCGCATGCAGAGAATAGAACCACATTGGTGACCAACAAATATTGGAGAAACGCAAATTCTCATGGGCGCATCCATCGTTAAACAACACTGTATAAAATGCTATCCGGAAAAAAACGGGTGAAATACAAACAGAACGTTGAAAATAGAAAGTTTTGTGACGTTTTCGAGTATCATTTACGAATTTATCACCTGTTTTCCAACTAGGTGGCTGGTCTTGACTTACTGACCAATCCCGAACCAGCTCATGCTTATATTCTAATACCTCCTCGGGTAACTTTTCCACACGGTCACCTACGATGTATAAGTTCCGTTATACCTATAGATATTAATACTGAGCAATATATACTATATTGCGACATTGAACCAGTGATAAGAAATATAACTCTCACACCCTCCTTTAACCCTACCAGGCCTGGGGGGGGTGGCCATGATGGCTCCCCCTACCAAACTTTCTGCACTATCTCCGGAACGGCAAAAAATGGAGATCTGAAACTCCGTGACTTTATAGTTTATCTTACTGGGGTCATTTTGAGCCTATTTGCATACCCCCCGAGCAGAGGATCATGGCTAAATTCAAGATGGCGGCCACGTGTGTACCAGAAAAGTGATGTTTTTGTCATATTTCTTCCAAATTTCTGCTTTTCCGCGATGAAAAGTGGGTAAAAACTATTTTATTTCATATAACATTAATATTTGCTAATTTTTCATGTAGTTTTTGTGGGGAAATTGCAACAATAAAAAAATCGGAAAATCTGACCGAAAAATCGATCAAAAAATGCCGTTTTTGAAAATGACGTCACTGTGACGTCATCAAAGCGGCCATCTTGGATTTTTTACATTTTCTGGTAGAGCTTGACCCAAGGGTATAGTGTAATAAGTTTCAGCCTCCTAGCTCAAGGGGTAACGAAAATAATTAGGAGGGGCCATTTCCCCCCCCCCCACAGGCCTGGACAGGTTCTAAAAAGCCCAGGCCAGATAGGGTTAAGGAATATTATATTCTAAATAGATACGGCTCCAGCGATATTGTCAGACGAAATATAGAAACAAATACTGACTTATTAGTGCTGAGTATACAATATTTAACAGACTTCAAATTACACCATACATAAGAACCATATGACTGTTCAATTACGTATACTAGAATCTCTTTTTCGGGTGGGGATGGAGGGTGGGAGGGTCTTGTGCATTTGACCTGTAAATAGTCCCCCTCCCCAAGTGTTGGAATACGGAAACCAACAGTGATGATTAAAATAACCACAAAATTCATATGTTCAATAACAATTATCTCAGACTGAATCAATGATAAGGAGCATGGCTATTCAGTTACACATACTCCATTTATCTGAGACGTACTAATCCGGCATTTTGATACGGACCCTAGATGATGACATACAGATGAGATACAATAACAAATCCCGATTGCATATGGCACTCTCAAACATATTGAGCAAAATATATTGAGCTATAAATATTAGTTATATGGCTGTCCAAAGAAACCTTCCCTTTTGGTTGAAAAGTACGAATGGCTACAGAGGGAGAGTTTTGGAAATTGGTCCGCTAGACCTTGGTCCCTGGCAAGTATTATCAATCTGAGAGCCCACAGAAGCACCACCGAAAGTATAGCGTTTGTGTCCGTTGTGTTCCCTTCAACTTGACAAGCTACCCCACTAAATATTTGATCATGATCATTTTTCAAATTATTTTAAGGATAAGCCTGTCTCAGTGAAGCACAATACTAATCATGACAACACTGTAAAAACGCTGAGTAAACGTTCAACCATAAAGTGGATGTAACTCGGTTGCAACCATAAACTGGTTCAACGTAGCACCAAGCAAAGTTCAACATTGAACTGAAATGAGGTTAAACGTTCAACCACGAAAAGGTGTAACGTTGAACTGAAAGGTAAACGTTGAACCAGTTTCTGGTTCAACGTTTAACCATGGAAAACCCTGAACCAAATTTGGTGTTACCTATAACCAATTACTGGTTCAACGTATAACCAGATTCAGGTTCAATGTTTTCTCAGAAATAGGTTCAACGTACAACCACATCAAGGTTAAACGTACAACCACATCAAGGTTTAACGTTGAACTGAAATGACGTTAAACGTTCAACCACGAAAAGGTGTAACGTTGAACTGAAAGGTAAACGTTGAACAGTTACTGCTGTATGATGAAATATTACTGTATACATATGGCATACTTGTCTGTTAATATCACTGATCTGAAAGTTTAGTTTTGGGACCTACATACATAGTTTATGTGTGTCCAACCTTCCTACACATAGTATAGGTGATCGGACTTCACACAGTGACCTATGTATTCTGAGTACATGTTATATCACTGATTTGAGTGAGCTAGTTAATTGCATTTTATCACAGATTAGTTATGGGACCTACATACATAGTTTATGTGTGTCCAACCTTCCTACACATAGTATAGGTGATCGGACTTCACACAGCGACCTACATGTACTTTCACGTACATAATAGTCCGGCAGCCAGGGAGATGAACCTCGCGCTAAATGTCCCACAATAGGTTTTAATGGTTTTGACATCTATGGACCATGCAGATAACGAAACCGAAGGGTGCCCAGGCACCCTTGAGCATTTTGATAAAACACCTTGTTTCCATGGCAACCACAGGAAAAATAACTAATATTATAAGAATGTGAATAGTTTGAACAATATCTGAATATTTTACTTAACCTTGAGTCCAGAGAGATTAAACTTGCCACATGGTATCTATGAGTCAAGCTCTACCCGACAATGCAAAAATATTCAAGACGGTCGTCCTGGTGACGTCCCAGTGACGTCATTTTCCAAACAATGCATTTCTTGACGAATTTCTGGTCAGCTTTTTCTATTTTTTATTATTTTTTAATGCAAATTTCTCTGCATTAACTGATGGATGAATTAGAAAATAATTATATGATATGAAATAAAATACTTTTGGCAACTTTACCTCACGAAATAAAAAAAATCTAGAAGATATATGGCCATGATATCATTTTTGTTGCGTCCATACGACTGCCATCTCGAATTGCTCATGAAGCTTTGACCTGAGACTTTTGCCTGTAGATTCATATTGACCACAACGTGATGAGCTATAAATCCTAACCAAAGTTCTCAATCTTTCGTAGTTCCAGAACCACAGTAGGAAGATCGTTAAAGCGGGGGAGGAAGATTATTCCTTCTCAGATACATATGGTATTTTTTGGTCCCGTTTAAGGACCATATAGACCCCTCGAGAAATTGCACTAAATATATTCCTGGAACTACAAGTGAAATACTGTCAGTCCCCGAGGCCCGCCCTTTGTACATGTCATTCGACGAATATATGTAGCTTTATTGTTTTGGTGGGAAGTTTAAGCCGTACGACGTCGGACATTACAGGTTAGTTTTTCTGGGTATTCTTGCATTGACCAGGTTTACCCCATGTTCAGGCGTTTACTCCACCAGACGTCCCCCATGCTCATCCATTAACAACAGACGAGTTGTTTGAGCTGATTTATCATCACAGCTCCCGAGCTCGTATATCTTATTCCATTAAAGCCGGTGCTAGGAGCCGTGTGAATAAAAGCGCAGCCGAGAGAATTCTTTATCAAGACCACCACAGTGAAGTTGGTTAGAACTTGTGATTATAAATGTTAGGACATTATCGAAAAAATAAATTTGGCTGGTTGTTATCCCAATGTTATATAACCAAATTTTATCATTGAAATATTGAATATATTCTGGGTCTTCACTTTTTTTTTAACACGGTGTAAGGGTATATAATTCTTAGCAGAGCGTCATACGTCAAAAAACGTTGCTGAAATATGCACGGTACTGAATGATAACGTGAAATGATATGAATAATGATAATAAATCGGGAACCTCAAACACTCGGTTTCTCTGGGTCGAGAAACGGCATGAGCGTATCTTCTATTTGGTTTGCGATATTGTTTTGATTCGCCCCTAAGTAAGCCGTGTGATATATCTTGTAAGTTTTAAATCTTTATCCTTGTATGAAAATGGAAGACATGCATGTTGGGCTTTTTCTTAATTGTCAACACCGCCCTCTCTTGCGTCTGTCGCCATCAATTTATTCATGGTCCTGTCGGGGTAAATTGCAGCTCGTATCTGGTCTCATGCTATTCGATGTTATGATTACCAACATCTGTGTCTCTCTAGTTTCGTAACCAGCTGGTTCTATCTATTCCATCAACCTTTAATTTTATATCACAGTATCAGTGAATTTATAAATTCATTGTAAGTTCTTTCTTGTCAGTATGACCCTGGTAAGGTTCAACCAGCCCAACGCTAGAAGTTTGCCAGCTATTCGCAATATGGAAAAACGTGGGAGGTAAAAGTTACTTTTTTTTGTAACATGAACAAGGGCCACGCCTTGGATCCTTTTCGTAAATACCATTCTTGTTGAATGCTTCAAACTTGTTTCTTTAGGGGGCTAGACCAGTAACATGTTTTTGTTGCATTTGCAAAATTTGAAGAGTAAACCAATCATAGAATGATTCTGGCATCTCTGATACTGTTTCAACAACCCATGCTTTCTTGAATTAATCCAAGTTTTTTTTGACTGAATCCTTGTTTTCTTGGATCATCAATGTTTCTTGGGTGGGCCAAAGATAACAGGTATATGCAAGTCGTATTTACATTCTGTTTGCCAGTAACCCCATTTCTCGGAGTACACTTCACAGTGTTCCAAGTATTTCGGAGAGTCAAAGCAAAAGAATGAAGTCAAGACACTGAACCATTACCATCAGTGGCATCAGTAGCGCCTTCCAATATTTCAGCATTCCTCAAATGTCTGTCAGGTTCCAGAAGCCTTCTGTTCAGGAGGTATGGGCTAGTCTGTGTTACCAGAGCATGTCCCAGAAATTCTCAGAGTTCTTTCTTTTACATAATCGAGCACAATAGCCTCTAACCCAAAATGTTGAAAATACCGAAAGCGGACTATTGCTGAAACTACTTGGAGAATCTGCACAATAACCATATATTTTTGACAGATATTAAATATAGTTTACAAAATATTTCCGTGCAGAGAAGAATGAAGTACGGTATGTTTCTTTTGTCACAAGTAACTACTGTAGTACATCAACCCACAGTTTGTCATGCCATGAATTACCAAGGTAGTACATTATTCTATTTTCGCTATTTGAATAAATCTGTGTAACTTCATTAATTCAGCTAAAAAATACCATATTCGTGCAAACAAGGATAAAACGATTGATTCATTTTATGCGAATAAAAGCTTATCTTACCAAAATATGATCCGGGAAATAAAACTGGCCTCCTCCTATGAAGTTCGGGATTCCACTTCTTTCACATTCGTCATTTTGGTAATCGGAATTACATGGTCAAATATATGAAATATTTGCCCGTTCTGTCATATATTATGAAGTCGTGATATGGTTGAAGAACTGATAAAAGTGACGTTAAAATCCTACTCACTTACTCACTCTGTATGAATAGTTGTAATAATATAGCATGTCGATAAGAAATGAGCAGAATGCCCTCGGGTAATATGTGCATCGAAAATAATAAAGTCTTCATTTGCATGAGTTATGAAGAAAAAAATTCTATTGAAAGGTAAATTCCACGCATTGTTTCTAGTACTCGAATGTATCTGAAAAAGTACAACAAATTTTGAATATTTTTAATAAATCTTCATAAAACTGGATGAAGACCTGTACTTTAAATATGGCATAATTCATGGACCATTAGCGATGCTTTAAAAAGTGTATTCTCATGCAAAACGCTTGGTTGAATAGATATGATATACACGATATGGGTGGGTATATTGGGGATAACGGTCTCACACTGTAGAGTATACATTTGTCCATATAACGTAGCAAGTCTGGTTATACCTCCCTTACGTGCAAGCTTATTTGATCACATTCACTATTCCAAACGAGTAGCTTAACATAACGAGTATATAGAGCGACTAAGATGAAATGCAAAGGTTGCAACTGAATTGGTTTGAATTGGTTTGGCTCCATATAATCAGCCAGAATGGAGGACATACAATCCAGACAGTTATCAGATAATACAAACACGAAAAAGCAACCGGAAAAGAAGGAAAAATACAATACATGAAAAGAGTCAAAACATAAATTCCAAGTAATGCCAAAAGTTTAAATAGTACACATTCTTACCATTTTAAAAATATATCTTCTAGATCAAAAATTGATTGTTGATAACTATCCCAGTATGTATGAAGGACTAGGAATGTACATGACATGTAATCGGGACAAAACAAAATTTCCAAGTAATGCCAAAAGTCCAAAGACTTTACATTGTTTCCAATTTAAAGAGTTTGTCTTTTAGATAAAAAAAATGAATGTTGATAACAAACGAAATATTTATGAAGGACTATGACTGTACAGAATTAATTTTATGACAATTATCAACAAAATCCTCTCTTTGGACGATCACGCGTGGCAACAGATACACACATGTTAAAATAATATAAATAATACACTATCATTGGTTCCAATGTCGAATATGCTTTTTGCAACTTTTAATATATACCATTTGCGCCTATGCAAATGTAGCTAAATCCCAAGTCCCAAATCTACACAGAGTATAGGTGATCGGACTTCACACAGCGACCTATGTATTCCGAGTACATGTATTTAACATCACTGATCTGGGATAATTGAGAGAATTATGGACCTACATACATAGTTTATGTGTGTCCAACCTTCCTACACAGAGTGCAGGTGATCGGACTTCACACAGCGACCTATGTATTCCGAGTACATGTATTGTAATATCACTGATCTGGGATATTTGAGTGAGATAGTTAACTGCATTTTATCAGATTAGTTATGGGACCTACATACATAGTTTATGTGTGTCCAACCTTCCTACACATAGTATAGATGATTGGACTTCACACAGCGACCTATGTATTCTGAGTACATGTTATATCACTGATTTGTGTGAGCTAGTTAATTGCATTTTATCACAGATTAGTTATGGGACCTACATACATAGTTTATGTGTGTCCAACCTTCCTACACATAGTATAGGTGATCGGACTTCACACAGCGACCTATGTATTCTGAGTACATGTAATATCAATGATTTGAGTGAGCTAGCTAATTGCATTTTATCACATATTAGTTGGGACCTATATACATAGTTTATGTGTGTCCAACCTTCCTACACAGAGTATAGGTGTATATTTAATATCACTGATCTGGGATAATTGAGAGAATTATTTAATTGCATTTTATCACAGTTTAGTAATGGGACATACATACATAGTTTATGTGTGTCCAACCTATCACTGATCAGGGATATTTGAGAGAGCCAGTTAATTGCACATTATCACAGTTTAGTTATAGGACCTACATACATAGTTCATGTGTGTCCAACCTTCTTTAATACACAGAGTATTCAGAGTACATGTATTGCAATATCATCAGGAACATTTGAGTGAGCTAGCTAATTGCATGTTATCAAAGTTTAGTTATGGGACCTAAATACACAGTTGAAGTGTGTAAGACCTTCCTACAAAGAGTATAAGTGGTCAGAATTCACACAGTGACTTATGTACCCGAGTCAAATTATATTACACAATGTATTAATGATCTGGGACATACAGAGTCATAATATGGTAAATAAAATTTATATCCACCTTCCTGTACAGAGTACATGTAATGGTGGTCAGACATTGACTTTTGTATCTGAAGTCAATTATTCGTCATGTATCGATGATTTGTGATATATCGAGTGTTGCATTGTTTTCTTGTATTCAACATCACAGTTAATTCATAGTAAACAACATCCTTGTCTTCTCATCTACATGTAGCTGCAGAGTGTTATGTTGGGCCATCTGCTTCAACAGATGAGAGGGCTACAGGTATATGCACATTGTTCATCATTCTATCACAGTAATGAGACTTTGTTTGCATACGATGGTGTCACTTTTCTATCACCAGTGGTATGCCGGCCATTGTGGTTGATTTTTTTGCAAGGGTATTCAGGAATGGTGAAGATTCAACACAGTTCCGTTTTGTTCCTCTTCTATATGTAATATGGTACCACAGCTTTAGCCTGAATATTTGTTGTATCACATTACCATTTCATCTTTTCTGTCATATCCAATGATACCGGTAGCCATTATCTTGTGATGCAGGCATGTCAGAGACCAATTATTTCACATAGTCCAAGTTATGAAATAATGCACACACTTCCACCATCACCCGAAACCCTGTAAAGTATCATCCGAAACCCTGTAATGTAATGATCCGCACTGTGACGTGTCTCTGATCTTTCTTGCAAGCAGTTGGTCCTATTAAACAAATAAAGAATTGTGCAATATAATTTGTCTTCACTATCCTGTCAATATAAGCTTACATTTGTAAGTACCATTCTATAAAATCTGAACTCATCAACTGTACATTGAGCCATCTGCAGATGAAGCCTTGATGACCCCCCCCCTCCCCCCCACTCACCAACAGAGTAGCAAAATTATTCATTCTTGTTGCTGGTTTTAGTATGGTCTATGAGCATCATATATCTGATTATTAGCATTGAAAATGACAGATTATTCCTTACATCTTCAATCGCGATAAAATCCATTACAAGATGATGATGTTCACTCTGTGGGAGCCATATACACTGTCGCCTCCTTCATCTTCCTCCAACAGTCAGACTCAAACAAATGGCTTCTTTCTGACCTTCTCCCTGTTACACTTTCTGTAGGAGAAAATATTAAATGGAGTAAGATCTAATATAACTAATTTATTCATAAAAGTTGGGGGAAATATCCCGATTTTCATGACAAGCACTCACTCACTCGGCCCCTCGCAACCCCTGGCAATTTCTCATGCCACCACCCTGCCTCGGGAATATCTCATGAAATCAATCCCACATGGTCTTGCCACATAAAAATAGTATATATTTTCACCACATGATGTATCATTTATCAAGTCTTATCAATGACTTCTCAAATTTCCTTTGATTGTGTCCTTGTAATGTATTCACAATACTACTTGTCATCCATCATGGTGTATTTCATAAACATCAAAATGACTTCTTCATCGATCAGGCACTAGGGCAGCTGGACTTCTCACACTTCTCACTTGATCACTGGATAAAAAGTTACACAATGTTGACATGATATTACCCCATTGGACACAAAATGTTGCCAACATTTGATATAGTCTTACGACATTATGTAACTATTATAAATTCATTGGACTGATTAGAATTTCAGGCAAAATTGAGGGGTGACTGAATGTTAATAGATGTTTTGAATTATTATAGGATTATAACATGCATAGGAATATGTCCAGTGAACAATACTATATAATGTGTTAATGTATTTTTTTTTTTTTTTTTGGAATAGGAGATTAATGCATATTAGTTTGCAAGGACCTTAGAGTTTAACAATCCACAAAGCGTATTGCAAGTATTTTTGTGGACAACGCGGCTGATAATCACTGGTATCCATATGTATATAGCTGTTGACCTATGCAGATATAGTGACAGTTTAATTAATTCTTTTTTGGAAATACATAGGAAATTATATAGCCTGTAAGGGCCTTAGATTGCACTGATCCACAACTGGTATGGGAAAACGACATGCTAAATGTAATAAGTGATTGGAAATTGCAAAATACCGCCAAGTGGTAACAGTAAATTATATCAATGACATATTAAAACAGACAACAGACAGCAAAATTCTTTCACGCAATGAATAAATGAACGGAGAATGAACAATGAAGCATAGCCCAGTTTTCGACACAGCTTCGATTTCAAAACATAAAGCGAAAGCAACGGGGACGAGATTTCTGTGCGTAACGTATTCAGTGTTGAAGCGCAGTTCAAACAATTGTTTGTCCATATTACTTACCAGAAAACAGATGTAACGGGACGAGTAATGTTCATTGTTAAGCTGCCAACAACACCACACGTTCTCCTCCTCACGCAATTGCCCAGATCTTGACGGGAGTGTGTTCCTCGGACCGACCGCGTTGTGTTCCTTCCCTATATCATGCATATTCATTAGGTGACAATTTCACCTCCTACACAAGAGAGCTCGCTACATACACACTTTTTATGCAGAGACTGCATCAGGCTACATCGATAAGATAAAGATAGAGAATGTTTTAATTGTACATATGATTAATATGATTAAAACAATAACATGAGCTAAAAGATATTGGATCTCTTTTGACGATGAATTACTAAAATCACGGTTGCGGTATTTTCCAGCGCACGGAAAGAATATTTTTTCATGAAATCCGTACTTTGACAATGTCTTGCACGTTCTTTCATTACCCTTTCATTTCTAGAGTATTCTGTCAATCATGGGAGGATGAGAAACTTCAACTTTATTTTTATCCGGCTCGTGCTAAATATCCCTGATAGACCTTGCCGTACGGTATACGCTCATGAATGATGTAATGCAACTTGGCTGGGTAGTGCTTAGTTGGTTCGTCCAAAAAAAAGATGAAATATTGTTGAAAGCGACATTAAATTCTATTCACTTACCCACTCACTCATGATGTAATGTTAAACTCTACATATTCTCAGTACCGTTATATACTTGTTGGCTGACCTGTGAAATGGTAGATTGCCACGTATGCTTCCTTTTGCTATGTACTAGGAGTCAGGGTATAGAAGGAAATTAAAAACTGTGGTAACTCGGCTCGACATTATTGGGAACGAGACATTCAACATTTTTTCAGTCATATCACGACGGTGCCTACATGTGCCAGAACACGAGAGTGTCCACAGTTCCTATTATCCTAGACACTGATCAGCCCAGCCAGTACAGCACCCGGTCACCCATCCAAGTATTGAACGAGCTGGTAGCCGTGTAGTCCTCGTTTATTGTTTTCTGTTTCTCAAAATCCAATATTGAAATTTTTCGTTTCACTTTGCGCAAATATGAAAATCAAATATTGAAAATTGATTCGACTTGACGTCCGTTCTCTTTTTTCCTGAGTTTAACTGGGTCGTATAAGAGGTATGGAGCGTGAGAGACATTGGAGTTTCACTGAATGAGATGCCTGGGGCGTGATATTCCCATCAGGGTAGCACAAGCCGATTTCGCATGCGCACGAAGATAGCGGCCCACCAGACAGATCAGGACAGGTGGCATCCCGCTGTTCGCATAAGTTATTGGCATTAAGGCTTTAGTCAATCAGGAGGCAGTCTTGGATTTTCTTAGTTCTAGAAATAGATCTTTAGAGCGCTATAAACCCGCTATTGGTTATTGTTTTAGAATATAGTACTTATAAAGATACCAGTGAAAGATTTAATACCATAAAGAATAAACCATCGCGTTGATGGGCCGCGAAATCCGAATGGGAAGCGGCTCTTAAACCACCATTTCAAATAAGCACACAGCCGTCACGGTTGACATCAGACGTCTGAATGCTTAAACGCTTCAACGGTTCAGGTACAATCTTTCTTCTCTTTTTGGGAACCTGGAGCGTTGACGTGTTCAGACGTCCGTCAACGCTCAACGTTGAAAACGCTTCAACGCTTCAAGCGCCGGTTTCAGACGCTTCAACGCATCGACGCGGGGCGTCGAAAACCCTTCAACACTTTTAGTGCGTGCATCATTTCGTTTCAACACATCAAACACACACACAAAAGAACGTTCCTTTGGGGTTATGATTAGGGTACCCACATATTTATTATACTACATAGTGGTAAAGCCAGGCTCCAGGTATCTCGTTAATAAAACTCCCTTGTGTCTCAACCCCGTCGAATGCCTGACTCCAGGGATCTATAGTGTATGAAACTCCCATGCCTTTAATCCTTGTGGTTTTCCATATTATGGTCCACACCTGCTTATACAACCCGATTTGCGCTTTCCATACTACTCCGCGAATGACTGACGGCATGGTGAATATCAATGTTTCTGTATCGATACTCCTAGACCTACACTGTTAAAAAGGGTGCTGTAATTTTACAGCAAAAAGTGCTGGCAAAAAGGGTACCAGCGCTTTTCACTATTTTTACAGGATGTCCCGATCTGTTTATCTGTATTTCTACAGCATATGTTGTAATTTTACAACAGCGGTAGTATTGCATAATTACAACAAAAATACCGTTAAATCAGCAGAAATACTTGTACGAATCCATGGTCAGCAGAAAGTCCATTGGCCTATAGCATTTGAAGAAGTCAAGTTCCCTGGTGTCTCCGTTTCAAGAGAGTAGAGAAGAAAATTCCCAGAACGTAATGGTTCGGTTAAATATTCAGCACCACCGATGATATAAGAGCAAACACATTTCTTTCTATCATCCTGCACATCAGCTTTGTGAAACGGTGCAATATTAGAGGCTAAGTTGGTCTTTGAACATGTACATTAACTCCAACGACCAGCCCCGAGGATTGAAACTTGGCAGGCAAACTCATTATTCCTCCTTGCACATTTTAGATAAATTGTACTTGAAGTTTTCTGTGTATTATAGATGAAAAGATCTGGAAAGGTATACGAAATACACCTCGAAAATAATTAACGATATTTCTACTGAATGTAAATATACACTAATAATCTTACTGTAATCTTACACCCGGATAATGTTACAATACAACGTTGTTGCCCTTTACTCCAATTAATACTGTAGTTTACCCAGAAGATGCCAAACTACACTGGTTGTCTGTATTGCTACAGATATGAACTGTAAAATAGCAGTTGGAACTGATGCTTCTATTTAACAGTAAATTCCACTGTCACATTTGACAATACTTCCTATACTGTAACTTTACAAACATTTTAAACAGTGTACGGAAGTCATATACATGTACCTGAAAAGAAAAATCAGTCTGATTAAAAGCATATTCAAATATATTCGGAGAGACAAAGGTCTTATTTTAATCAGTCAAGAACTTAGAATAAACATGATGATTGTCTGTTTCAAACACTTTATTTTGACAATATTCAAAAACAATATCACACATATTTATTCGAACTTTCTCGCCTTCTTCACCGTAAGTGTGTATCTTCCGTTATCTTGTGCTCTGTTGTCAGACCTAATAGTTATAGGTTATTGGTTGAATACTGACTGATGTGGACGAGTTCTATTTTTGTGGGGCGAAGATGTGCGGACGAGCTTGCGAGTCCGCACATTCGCCCCACAAAAATAGGACGAGTCCACATCAGTCAGTATTCAACCAATAACCTATTTATTATACATCTAAATAGCTAAATGATAACTTAGCAACACGAGGTATGTTTTCAAAGTTGAATATATTCATAATTTCATAAAGACAAGTACCTGTAACATTCGTAGTAAAATACGTAGTAACAGATTTGTGAATGGCGTATTGATATAGAACAGTCAACATATGGTAAATAGGTCACGAATTCAGCACGCGCTCCCAGGGAAACAGTTCTGAACAGTCACGCGGGAGGATTTAGCGCAAATTTTCAACAATACCAGATACAAAAGTGATTATCTATCATTCATGGGATGTGAGACTAATGTTAAATGTACAGTTATTCAGTATAGCTCCTCACTATTTTGTTTTTTCTGTGAATCTATGAACGTCTGCACATTTGGAACTGCAACATCTCTCGAGGACGTACTGGTTTCAACACTGATTGTGGACACCGAAATTTCCTCCTCAAATGGTGTAAACATTAAATCAAGTTCATTTCCACTTAGATCGGACAGCCACTTTGCAAGATCAGTGCCAACATTCGTGTCATCGCTCGCCATGTTTATGTTGTTATCGTCTGCTATTGCACTTGCGTGACCTTTCGTTTGTAAATAAAAAATAGTCCCGGCGAAGCATGACCCTTCGTTGCTAGGATACACTGTCCAATAAGTAACTGTCCAATATGGGAGAATACTGGACTCGCGTGATAATGTTATAAGGATAGGACAGGGGCATAGGTGTATAATAATTTTGTATACAGAGTAAGGGAGAAACCATGCCCAATGATGCTATGGTACAATAATCCACAATCAAGGTCGACGTTAGACTGGATCCAGCCCCTGTTTCATAATGTATTTTAAACGGGAAACAAGAGGAAGTAACTCTGCCTATTAAGAAATGCTTGAAACATATTTTTTATTATTTATTTTTTTCATTTTTTTTTCATTCTATTTATTAAAGATCATTTTATTATTATTAAATAGTACATATGAAATAGAGACTCATCCAGTCTAGGTCGACGTTTACAATGATTCCACTCAGCATGCCGATTACCTATTTACATGTTTAATCATATTCCCAGTCATATAACATCCCTACGTTTATTTTGTGTAATCATAACTCTATAGGTCAGCTAGGAAAGTTAACTTGGCATAGATTTTCGGCGATCCTGCTTACAGATTACGAAAATTCTGAAAATATTTTAGAAGTATTATTTCACACCGTGAAAAATATATCTTTCTCCCTTGTTGTCGAATCCCACTGATGACCAATATATTCTTTCTCTCTCAAAAATAATTTCTTTCGAGTGTTTGATGACGGGGACCCAAATCACAGGGATTCGTTACCGCTCTTAATTGTGTTGCTTCGACGGTGGGAGGAGGTCAAGATCGTGGTACTTTTCTTCCATGGCAAGCCAAAGCGCTTTTTATTCAAGAATTTCCGATATCGGAAATTGAATTCCCGATATCGGAATTGAAATCCCGATATTATCGGAATTAAAATTTCCGATATCGAAAATTGAATTCTCGATATCGGAAATTAGAATTTTCGATATCGGAAATTAGAATTTTCGATATCGGAAATTAGAATTTTCGATATCGGAAATTGAATTTCCGATATCGAGAATCACAATTTCCGATATCGGAAATTCGGAGACAATTCCCGATATCGGAAATTGCAATTCTAGTTTTCGTAAAGCTTCCAGAGCTTTCATTTCCGATATCGGAAATTCAGTGACAATTTTCGATATCGGAAATTGAATTCCCGATATTGGAAATTCTATTTCCGATATCGGAAATTGTCACTGAATTTCCTATATTGGGAATTATTTCCGATATCGAGAATTGCAATTTCCGATATCGGAAATTCGGAATGAAAAGCATTTTGGCTTGCCATATTCTTCACTACCTCGACCGTATATCGTGCTTATCGCCAAGCAGCAAATTGCGGGGGCAATACCCTCGCGCGCCAGTGTATCAATCGATAGGTTACGATCGAACCCTCTGCGAGGATTTAGGGATTACCTGGACTTGTGCAGATGAGCTAATTTAGCCCTTCAAATAGTTTCACTGATGTTAGAAACTGGCTGATTTAATTACATGCAGCAGAGCATCCCAGATGGAGTCCATCGGGATAGCAGGGGAATCTTTCCACTGCATCTGAATGGACTGAAATTTTGACTACCAACAAGCGAATTAGAGTAATATTCATGTTTTTGCCTCAGATTTACACTGAATATGACCTCCGTTGATATAGACTAGGGATTACCATTCAACATTAGACCAGTACATACCAGTTAGGCCTATATGTCATTCGTGAACCTTCGACTATTGCTTTTTCCGGATAAGGCAATAAATGATTGCCGATGTTGTACATTGTAAAAAGGGGTTAATAAAACGAAGTTTAGTTCTTTTGAAAATGACCAATTTGTCTCCCTTCTTCTTATATATTGAAGGTGACACATGTAGGGGCATTATATGGATGGTCCGATCAAACTGTACATAAACCCGTACTTGGCTTCATCATTGTGGATACACTACCATCTTTATTTTTATTATTTTATTACATATTGGAAGATACCTTCGTCAAATAGTTCATGAATGAAGATCTAGCAAAACCGTAACATATATGTACAAGAACGACACATATTTTCTATATAATCAAACCTAATATTTACGCCTGTAGGCATTTGGAAGTGCTATACTTTAGAAGTATATAAATAAGGCGTCTATCGGGAAGATATTATTAGGCAGTATTACTCTAGCGATGACATTTCTTTGGAAATATTTTTTCAACTTTCTCCAAAAAATATTCACGTTAAGCAATTATATTTTATATTACAGCGAACTAATTCTGTTATCTACGGAGCCGTGGAGGTACGGAGCCGTGGAGGGGACATAGTCAATATTTTTTTAATTTCCGCCGAGATAATATCCCCCGAGATAATAACTAGGGGAAAATTCGCCATTGGTCAAAATTATCTGGGGGGAAATTCGCGATTGGTCAATTATCTCGGGTGAAATTATCTCGGGGGAAATTAATTTTCCCCGAGATAATATCCCCCGAGATAATTTCACCCGAGATAACTGACCAATCGCGAATTTCCCCCTAGATAATTATCTCGGGGGATATTATCTCGGGGAAAATTAATTTTCCCCGAGATAATTCACCCCGAGATAATTGACCAATGGCGAATTTACCCCTAGATAATTATCTCGGGGCAAATTATTTTCCGCCGAGATAATTGACCAATGGTGAATTTTCCCCTAGTTATTATCTCGGGGGATATTATCTCGGGGGAAATTAAAAAAATATTGACTATGTCCCCTCCACGGCTCCGTACCTCCACGGCTCCGTAGTTATCAAATAAATGGAGATAATAAATCTACAAATCAATGTAATTCTACTGGGTGGGAGACAGGGTACCGAAACACGGAAACAGAGTGGAAAGGGGGAAGCTGAGAAATGAAGAAGATAAAACAGGCAGCACAGAGGCGGAGCACCATGAGCAAATACAACAGAGAGCACAGAGGCGGAAGCTGCACAGGGAAAGGAAAATGAAGCACAGAGGCGGCAGCTCCACAGGAAGAGAGAAAGAAAGCACAGAGGCGGAAGCTGCACACGGAGAGGGAAAGGAAGATGCGAGAGCTGCACAGGGAGCATCTTCACCACGTCAAGGTTTCTATTTGTGAGCCGAGGGCGAACTAGGATAGAGATACCCCTGGTTTTAGCGAGGATGCACAGGGAGAGGGAAAGGAAGCACAGAGGCGGGAGATGCACATGGAGAGGGGCCAATAGAGGCGGGATCAGTAGGCCTACAAGGACAGTGAGAAAGGGAGCATAAAG
>JAVTVY010034190.1:0-13738 GCA_036873755.1 Hanleya hanleyi
AAAGGCTGTACAACAGGGAAAACCCAGATAGAAGGACGTAAATGGTAGATGAGTACCCGGATGGAAATAAACCACTGGAAAACCCCGGATGTAGACAAGGACTCAAATGAATGGAAAAACCCCGATGAGGGGTGAGTCAGTACAGGTCTAAACATGTCACGCGAAGACAGGCCCAGGGACCCGGATGAATGAAAAAAAACACCCATGAGCAATGGTACAAGCATGATCACGCCCGATTCACGCACACCGGAAGTGACCTTATCACTTGCGCAGAAAATTGCGCACAAGTCCCAATGATGAAGGGTCTAAACATGTCTACGCCCGATTCACCCACACCGGAGGTGACGTCATCACTTGCGCAGACAACACCTGCGCACACAGCCCACTTTCGGTTTCTCGCGCATGCGCAGTGACGAGCCAGCGGCCTAGGATGCGGTGACTATACTACTCTCGGCCCTCTCCTTCTTTATTGAAATGAGCTCATTCCTATCTTTCACTATATAGGTGAAAGCTGTCGTCAATATTGGTGGTCCTGTGCACCTTTCGTTCGGAGATCTCAAAGTCGGCAGCAAAGTCTTACCTGGTGTTCCGTACGTATGCTTGTTCTCCTGTTCGCTCCGTCTGCCCCCGTATGCTAGAGAAGGATGAAACTCGCATGCTTTGTTAAATCAGTCGTTCAGTTCTTGTCGCATTTTCAATCCATTACATCTGAATCATATCATCACAAAAATATGACACATCGAAACAAAGCAAGTTCTTACTTGGTATATCACAGATAAATATTTACTTTTGGATGTCATATTTTGATAGGAAGGAAAATTACACCAATAAATGCCTGAAAAGAAGAAGAAAAAATATACCGACCCAGCGCATTAATTGAGTCTATGTAATTCTACTGCCAACCTGTCCGACTGGCTGATTTTGTATCTGACCATTTAAACTTTTGAGGTTATTCATTCTCAAGAGCTAATATCAATAATTTCAGACTGGATTACTGTACAGTAGAGACGAGAGATGATGGTCTGTTGACACGTGATTCGTGGCCGTATGAACCACATCACGTATTTCCGGTGAGACGGCACAGTGCTTCATATTATGTATTATTTCGTTTCAGTTGCCATATCATAAAATACTCATTCAGATAGAAGATAAAATCACCAGAATTTTACGACATTGCTAGAAAATTAGTTAATAGGTTAATGCAATAATCGTGAGAGAAGATTAAACAGAGAGAACTGTTAATCAGTTTGAGTGATCTAACTTGTATGGTGGAAGTTTGAAGGCCAACACACGAGAGGCATCGTAACATTAAACTGGGCCAATATGAAACATTTCTTGCGTAACGTTTCAGATGTACGCAAAACCCCAATTATAATAATTCGCGCGAGGGAATGGAACCTGGCACATACCGAGTCAACTAAGTGACCGCTGGCAGTGTGCGGAGACACCGGGGTCTGATGGTTGATGGTTCATTTTTGGGGATGACCTTTACATCATCATCTAAACATTTTGTTTACTGGGAATATTCATATTATCCTAGAAAGTGGGATGTTTGAAGTTTACCTATATTCAATTTATTTCATTGCTACTTGTGCCAACGTTATTCTGTTTTGGTGGGCCAACGATGATCCAATTTGGGCTACAATCAGCATAACCACTGTTAGAAATAATGGGAATCTTGGATCATGGAAATGCTCTGTATTAGTTAAACTCGTATTTCTTTTCTTCATACGTTGTATTTTATTTCAGTACGATCAGATGAAAGCAAAGGTATTGATGCTATTGGGAGAGGATGATCAAGTCGTCAACCCCCTACATCAGCAAAGAACTGTTTCTGAGCTCCCACCAGAGCATAGGTCAAAGTTCAAGGTCATCGTTTATCCGAAGACTGGTCACCTGATAGAGCCTCCTCATGCCCCGGTCTGCACCGCCTCCTGGCATAAAGGATTAAGTAAGTTTGCTTCACCGACTGTTGTCGTATAGATCCCGTTTTTCTGGAGCTCCATGGTTGAACATTAACTTATGCAAATCTGACCAACAACCGATAGTCCCCACGAAGTGACAAAGAAAGGAAGTTTATAAGTGTTATCCATCCTATAAGTCCTGAAGGTGAAGCGGGTGGGGGGTTAAAATACAAAACAATAATTTAGTTTTAAACTGAGGTTTATTTCATTTTTAGCTCGCCGTATACGAAGTAGGCGAGGTATTGGGAGAGAGAGGGGGAAAGTGTTGGTGTTGGTGTCGGTGTTGGTGTCCGGTTAGACTTTTATGTTTAGGCTGGACTTAGAAAGTTTTCTGGGTTAATCTTTTTTGTTTAGGCTGGACTTCTTATTAGGCATGAGATGCAGTGTACATTGTATATACAGTCATACATACCAAATCACATACAGTATATTCCTTTATAGTATTTACTAATAGTCTGGTGACATTATTTTATTTCAGAAGTACAATATCAAAATAACTGGCGGGGGAATCCCGCAGTACCGAACCCCTGTTAGTTTTTAATTTCGTGTCGCCTTAAATGAAGGACGCCATTTCCTTAAATTTTGTTATCAAATTCTCGTTGACCCTGAAGCTTTTGCACAACCATATCTGTGTCCACACTTTTAACTTACTATATTAATTAAAAGTGAGTTTGAATCAGTTTGTGAGCTCAGTCTTTACCCGTGCACATTATTATGGAGCATTACAGTATGATTGGACACAGTTGTCATTGCATTCTTTTATTTGCATACAAATGTGAAGGTTTACCACAGTGCAAGTGTCCCATTGCATGCTGGAAATGATAGATTTAGTCCTATTATTGCACTGTTATTAGCTTTGTTTGTTCACATATCATCACACAAAGTTACACCAAGAACGTGCTCAAAATTGCACACCTATTGTTCCTAACTATACATGAACATGTATTCATCAGATCTATGCAATGGGATGTGTAGGCTTACTTTTGAAAAAAAAATGTAATCTTTATTGGTAGTTATATAATATAGTTCCTCCTTCAATCCAACCTCAACAACACTAAATATAGAAATCATATTTCTTAATAAATTTATTATTTTAAATGATGTGCATTGCCAATGATGTGCAACCTCAAATGATGTGCCATCCTGAAGGGCTCGATCTTTTTGCGAAGCTGCATATATCTCTTATATGTGATACTAACCTATTAGGTAGGAGATGCAGTGTATGTTACATATACACAAACACGTCAAATCAACTACAATATATTCCTTTATAGTAATTATTAATAGTTTAATGACATTATTTCATTTCAGAAGTATAATATTAAATATTAACCCCTGGTGGTTTGGAATTTTGTGTCGCCTTTAATGAAGAACACCATTTCCTTCAATTTTGGTATCGAATCCCATTCCTCATCATGATTTAACCTAAAGCTTTTGCACGAACCATATTTGTCCAGGCATTTCACACCCACATCTCAGACCAAATTTCAATTGTACATGTATTCATAATGACATGTATAAGCTTACTTTTGGAAAAAAAAGTTAATCTTTATTTCAAGTTTTATAATATAGTTCATCTTTCAATCCAACTGACAAAGAAGTCAAATTTTTATTGCAATATGTATTGTCATTGCCAGTGATGTGCAACCTGAAGGGCTCGATCTTTATGCGAAGCTGCATGTTATTGACAATACCCAAAAGGCGAGCTGCCGGGTTACACATAACCCTTGTTAAATCTGTCTCTTAATCCGTTCTCTACAAACGCTTGATGATTCATGATACCTCATCGTGAATAGTTTTGTAAAATGCATTCTCATTATCCTAATGATTCTCCTAAATTTGTTTCCATATGAATTAATATAGGTTTCATTTACTGTTACCACTCTTATGTATTATCTCTAAGGTGTTATGGCAGTGTGGGGAGGAGAGAAGCGGTCCCAAGCCCATGCGCAAGTGTCGGCTTGGAAAGAACTTCGGAAATTCTTGACGGAAACTCTGAATACGAACGCTCAGTCAAAGTTATGATAGAGTAAGTTAACTGAAGGGAAACATACAAACAACCCCAACAAACTTCAAACTGGAGACCGAATGATGGCGATACATGAAAATGCTAAAATTCTCGAAATCATATCTTCTTCTTGAAACAAAAAGTATGATAGGCACACAATACAACGCCACAAGTACAAGTACGATTTAGACATCGCTTCACGACTGGACTTTGAAATGCAACTTTGAGGTACGATAATCGGACTTGCCGTGCCCATGTAAGATGGGTGATGTAGGTTATACACAGCCTTTCCACGGGAGGACATATCTTCTAATGATCTCTTCGCTGGGCAGTGAAACACACAATGTGTCCTGCTCAGCGGGACGGATGTGTCACCACTATGGATTGTTGCCTCTGATGTTCAGTATGATTGTCAGACACTCATACAACTGTGATACAAAATGGAACCCGAATGTGGCAGAGTGTGTTCTTAATATTGGGCACCTGGTGTGTGTGTGTGTGGCCATCACACATTTAGAATAAACCATTCAGGTATATAAACCATATTGAAATGTCTATACAGTTGATAATATTACTGTCATTGATAAAGTGTATTTTTGTATCAATATTGTGTTATATTTTTGTCCATCTGTAGCCGTGTCGAAAGTGACATACGCAACAAATATGGTAGGAATTCAGACAGCATGAGTTCGCGTAGAACATTACCATAGGAACATCAAGCCGTCATCTTGTCAGCATTAATGAGAACTGTTAACCTCTTCTCACCAACAGGATAATAGCTTGTGTTTACATATATGTAAATTAGATTGTGTTATGCCTGCTTAAAGTTTGGGTATTTATGGACGCGAATCTTCTAATGGACGACGGCTGTCGCACGACTAGGTTCGTGTTCTGTGTTTTAATGCTAATAGACCAGAGACAGTGGTTTCAATACCCCATCCGATTCATTATTCTGTGATTTCCATACTACACTAAAGGTTGACTCTCGAACAAAGGTCACTGGGCGTCTTATATTATAATGTCATCGTAGATGTGAGTGTTTAACATTCGGTCATGATTGAACATGAGATAATTCTTCAGTCGCATGGACCTTCGCTCACCAAATAATGCAAGTGTGTCGATATACCTTCGTTAATTAGCATGAGGTAACAACCCGAAAATCTTGTCTTCCGGACTGAAAATACCAGCCTAGTCAAACAGGGCTATACCACCAGTCCTCTCCATTATAAGTTTCTCAAATTCTGAGATAAATATCGTACAGTGACGGCAAAATACAATCACGGTGTGCAAAGATATCTGGCGCTACGTTTGGTAACTTGTATCCAATTCTGCTTAATCCGGGACCAGGGGCCGCTTGAACGCCGTGATGTTCAAACGAACAGTCACAATCAAAACATGACTGATATATATCATACTCCAGAAAACGACTTGGAAGTTCATTCGGATAAAGATGGGTAGTGATAAGGATTTTATCTCAAGAACATCAAGAAGCCGTCATTGAAATTGTTGACCGCTTCTCTTTTGCAGGAATCCATCTTGATTTTTTTTTAAATTTCATTTTATGCATATTTGGAATTGAAGCTGTCATACGAAAAAGTATTTCGATTATTGGCGCAAAAATTCTTTTGTGAACGACAGCTGAATATTGTCTCGCACCTGACGCTTATAATTTAGCCTTAGCGTAAAAAAAACAGTGTTAATAATTATCTGAGAACAGTGTCGATGAGTTCTGGCTAGCTCGCATGCATGTGAAGGCTACTCTCTGAAGGTAGACACATAGTTAAGGAGGTTAAGTTCACTTTCCTCATAGTAACAGCTCTTTCATCAATGTGAGAGGATTCCTAACACAACCAAGCGAACTGCACCCAGTAAACTGGATTGCGCGCATCCGTTGTATAAAAAAATACAAACGATATCCCAACTATCTGCGTATTCTGGAACTTGAATATTCAACATTGTCTGGTCGTATCGTTCTAATGAGTCAGGCTGTTGACTTCAAAAAGCTGTGGTTAGGGGAATTTCTTTAGGTATAGGCCATACTGAGAAACAGTCTCAGGAAATGTAGTTGTTATGATAATAAGTAGATACTTTTATCCTTTGTTCTATCAGTGAGGTTGTGGCCGCTAGCCTCACACCGCTGAACCGGCACGGGTTCGAGCCTAGCTGCGTCATGTGTGGATGTTTGTTAGTTACTTGCCGACAGGCGGTGGTTCTCTCCGGGTATTCCGGCTTCCTCCACCAGCCAAACTGACTGTCACCACATGGGTGAAACAACCGTGAGTGTGCCACAGCGAAACAGCTCACCAATTACCAGTATACGAGTTGTCAGAGCATTTCCATCATAGCTCTCTAGATTTGTATCTAATACCGCTTATGCCGGTGCTAGGGGCCGTGTGGTCATATCATCCAAGTTGCCACATGAACAGGTACAATAAAAGCGTACCTGAGATACAAGACATATCACGAATCGTTAGATTCTTGGTATGTGCTTTAGAATAGGTTTACCAGAAGACTATTCTGTGAAGTCATGTGA
Source organism: Hanleya hanleyi (assembly GCA_036873755.1). Lineage (NCBI taxonomy): Eukaryota > Metazoa > Mollusca > Polyplacophora > Lepidopleurida > Hanleyidae > Hanleya > Hanleya hanleyi. Next base: position 6,506 of record JAVTVY010034190.1, read on the forward strand.
CGCAGTCAGTATGTCGGCACCTCTTCCCACTTCCCTTATATATGTTGTAATTAAGCCAAATCCCCCTCCCCGCCTCCCTCTATAAGTGAGGGTCCAAAACAATCCACTAGAACTCCACTGAATGGTGTTGCATATTTCCAGCCTGAGTGTTCCTAATGCCCAATTTACCTGCTACCGGAATGTTATGTGCTACATTTTAGGAGGGTATTCAGGCGGGTCACAAATTTATCAATTTTCCGATGATCTCCGTAGCATTGAATGATGACTTTGCCAGCCTGTTTGACACGGGTGTCTTCATAATACTTCAAATAAGTCAGCTTTGTGTTCCTTGAGTGGTGAAAACGGGCTGAAAATCGAGTGCTAAGAAGCACCATTTTCATTAGCATTATCCAAGTTCTCAGAAAGATTCTGACACGGTTTCATCTTTTCCTGTCAATCGGGAATTTAGCCTGGATACAACACATATACCTGGAATTTCCTACGGTAGAACGTAAGTATAACCGGGTTGAACTTCAGCTTGTCAAGTACCACAGATCGGGCATTCTTCTCGTCTCCTCCCTATCAAAAAGCACACATTGCTGAAATACAGAAACAAAAATTCTATGAAATCACTCGTACAAAACAGATTGTTAGAAATGGGAATTGAAATAAGAAGTATTTTTAGCGTCTTTTTCATTTATCAATATAATTGTCACAATCAAGGAAACTTCATGTCAATGAAACGAGGAGGATATTCGGAAGTCTAAAGCAGGTCACCAGCAAACAGATTGTATTGATCGGAAGGTTTACTGGGCCGAACAGGTTTTGATGTTTCCATTCATTTTTCTTCCGTAGACATGTATAGATCATCCAGTGATATGGACTTGCATGGAACTGTGTAATTGTGACTCGGCACACATTTGCTCTTGACAAGAGAATTTTCAAGATTGTGACAGTATATTGATTTCTGACAAAGCCAAAATAAAAAGACTCCCCATTCAAAATTTCATATTCAACATAGTCTTCATTGTAGTAACAGTATTTTTAGAACTGTATTTTCACACGTTCTTCAGTGATTTCTCCTTGCGATGCCAAGATTCAATATCTAACAACAAAAGTACATAACAAAGCATCGTTGTCGAACAATCCATAATCAAATCTCTTATTAAACAATCCTGTCCATGCGTGTGGTGTCCTCTGAGTGCAACCACCATGTTAACACTATAAACACATCGCAAATTAATCGTCAAACAATCTGTTTTTAGACTCCCTTGTGGTGTTCTCTGAATGCAACCACCATGTCCACATACTTAGCAAAGGGGACAGCGAAGGCGGCCTCATAATCCCGAATGACTCTTTCATGTTTACTAGCTTCGGGCACTTTATAAACACCTATGAAAGTCTCTTTCTGCCCCAATCTGATAAACGAAGACGGTATATCAGGCAAATACCATCTAGATGTGACGCTATGAGATATTCGTGCGGACGTTTTGTCAATATTCTAGGGGAGAATAAGCCAATGACGACACAAAATGTGGCAATGATTGACGTTTAGTTCACGGAGACGAACAACTTACCGGCGATCGGTCTTTTGATATTTTCTACCGTCTGACAAAGGTAGACTTTTCGACGGTAGTAAACCCTCTGAAGTTTACGCACGATGTCTATACATGATGCCTTTTTTGGATACTGTTTCTGTTTTCTGTTTACCATATTGGTCCACGTGCTCCTGTTTGTAATTACAAGGGACGTCTTTTTAAAGTTATTTCGCCCAGCTAGCTACCTGATTGGCTAACAGGTGTAGTTTGAATTTATATACCGTATATTTATATTCAGATATAATGTTCCGTGATATTATATCTGAGTTTACTGAGATTGTTTCTACCCTAACACCCCCATCACTATGTGTATAGTGTAGGGTCATTCTGTAAAGGAACCTGCAGAATACAAACACAGAATTTTACATACCGCTGGAGGAGACGTTCAGCAAACCACAGCATAAACACCCAAAAGAAAACTCAACACAAATTCAGGAATATACAAAAACTGAGACGGAGCAATTTAAAACACGTAAGAACACTTCAACTATCCTGACGGGGGCCAAGGCGTGCACAGCCGACGTTAATCCGCCAACATGGGTTATATATGCCTTGAGTTCGAACGCTCATTCAGCAGACAGTACGATATGATGCGACATCAGGGGAATATACACGGGTATGAAGTTCCCTCGAGGCGCAAGAAGCCGATGCAGATGCTGAGAGCAATCCGTCTGATTCCGAGAGCCCACCCACTGATCCCAGGGAAACCTGAGTGAGGCAGAAAGCAACTTTTGTGATCGCATTCTGGCAGCGGTTATTAATATCCATGCTACGGTAATCTAAGTTACCAGACAGGATAATATACAACACCATGCTCCAGGACATCGGAAAAACCGATATGGCTCTCTGTGAACAATATAGCCTGCTTGAAATCAAAGGCGACCCCACGCATAGGTCCATCATGAATACCAATCGCCACTTGGACGAGGATATGGGGCTACCACCCATCGAGGTCGTTATAAATGTGGTCAAATGCGATTTCCGTGGTTTCAGGGCCGTTGGTTGAACTTAGTGGTCCACATGGGTCGTGCAAGACCCCATCTGGAAGCTCTCTTAGTGTAGTCAGGCCGTGATGATTTTTATCCGAAGTCACGTCAATCTGCGCATGCGCAGCCTGAAAAGAGTAGACGAGAGATTCTGAAGGATGTTGGCGCCCACCATCGTGTGATAAATGTATGCTAAATACAAGAGGATCTTTTTGTCCATTGTTGCTAAGAACAAACGATTGATTTGTAATTTTGTTTGCAGAATTTCGAATTTGCGCGAAAAAGTGACACTGGAAAACACCAAGATATTATCTTTTTAAGTTTCAGGAGTTTCAAGATTTCTAGAAACTGCAATGTCAGTTTTTATAGTACAAGTCAAATGAGCAAAGTTAGTCTGAAAGTGTCCAGAGGATCCTTCGTCTTCGTTTTGTAGTCTTTTTTTTGTGCACGTGTCATCATTGGGTACCTGAAGCGAAGACAAATCTCTTTGACACTTCGGCATGAGCTATGAAACATACTTAAGATTTTATAATTAGGGACGAATGATAATTCTGTTCTGTTTACTGGGCTAGTTTGAGATATCACTTTTAAGATACCATGCTCGAAAATAGCAAGATGGTACAAAACTTAATACTGAAGGAATCCGGTCCATGCAGTAATGTTGAAACTTTGAAAGTGTCTGAATCCTGATTATCTCCATTGGATCGAAACACGCAGTAGTCTACAATTGTCGCGTTGTGACGTTGTGTCACAAGAGTGACGTCCCTTCATGTAGCCGACCCGTCGGCACACAAAACGGTGGGACAGTTCCCTTGCAACAGCATGGACTGAAGTAAACTTATTTAAAATTTGAAGAAATACATTTTAATTCGGAATCATTGAACTCCTTGATATAGAAAGTGAAGGTATGGATATTCTCTATAGTCAATATATAGAATATGCCCCACCGTTTGATCCGCCGACTCTTGTGATGCAACGTCACAACTCGGGAATACCGTAATAATTTGAAGCGTAACTTGCATTTTCGAATCGGACCAAAAAGGTATCTTGCACAACCGGACCACAAGGGGAACCTGGGTACCAAATTTGAGAAAGATCCATGCAGTACCTCCTGAGAAATGACGATAAAGTTTCATGAGTAAATCCAAAATGGTCGCCTGGTGGCCATATTGGATTTTCGAATCGGACATATAAAGGTATCTTGCACAACTATATCCCAATGGAAACCTATGTACCAAATTTGAGAAAGATCCATGCATTAGTTTCTGAGAATTCACCATAAAAAAATTTCATGAGGAAATTCAAGATGGCGACTGGTGGCAATATTGGATTTTCGAATCGGAACAAAAAGGTACCTTGCACAACTAGACCACAAGGGGAACCTGTGTACCCAATTTGAGCAAGATCCATGCAGTATTTCCTGGAAAATCACGATAACCAAGTTTCATGGGGAAATCTAAGATGGCCGCCTGGTGGACATATTGGATTTTTAAATCGGACCGAAAAAGGTATCTTGCACAACTAGACCCCAAGGGGAACCTGTGTACCAAATTTGAGAAAGATCCATGTAGTACTTCGTGAGAAATGACGATAACAATGTTTCATGGGGAAATCCAAGATGGCTGCCTAGTGGCCAAAATTTCATGGGGAAATTCAAGATGGCGACTGGTGGCAATATTGGATTTTCGAATCGGAAAAAAAGGTACCTTGCACAACTGGACTACAAGGGGAACCTGTGTACCCAATTTGGGCAAGATCCATGCAGTATTTCCTGGAAAATCACGATAACCAAGTTTCATGGGGAAATCTAAGATGGCCGCCTGGTGGCCATATTGGATTTTCGAATCGGACCAGAAAAGGCATCTTGCACAACTAGACCCCAAGGGGAACCTGTGTACCAAATTTGAGAAAGATCCATGTAGTACTTCGTGAGAAATGACCATAACAATGTTTCATGGGGAAGTCCAAGATGGCTGCCTGCTGCCGATATTGGATTTTCGAATCGGACCAAAAAAGGTATCTCGCACAACTAGGCGCAAAGGGGAACCTGTGTACCTAATTTGAGAAAGATCCATGCAGTAGTTCCTGAGAAATCGCGGTAACAAGGTTTCATGTGGAAATCCAAGATGGCCATCTGGTGGCGATATTGGATTTTCGAATCGGACCAAAAAAAAGATCTTGCACAACTAGACCCCAAGGGAAACCTGTGTACCAAATTTGAAAAAGATCCATTCAGTAGTTCCTGAGAAATCGCGATAACAAGAATTGTTTATGGACGGACTGACGAGGGACTGACTGACGACGGACGGACGACGGACGACGGACCACGGACGAAAAGTGATCTGAACAACGACGTTTATGTAGGAGATTTGGGATAGTTGTGGTCAAAATTGTGTGGAACAAAGTATAGAGTGTGGGTTATTGATCTGTTTGGTTGACGCTGTAACGTACGTTGGGAGGGGTCCCAGGACCGTTAGTTGAGTTCACCGGAAAGTCATGGCGAGCATGCGCACTCGTCAGGAAGTCCTGCCGTTTTGGGGTATAGGTGAGTCATTCATCGTCCAAATGGGCCGTGCGTAGTATCGTATTTGAAGCCCCCGTGGTTAGACAGGTGTAGTTTTTATTGGAAGTCCCGTCAATCTTCGCATGCAGCCGGAAAATAGAAGAAAAAGGACTGTTTCGGGTGAGAGTTTTGAGGCAGGTGTATATTTTTTATTTTTTGTGGGTTAAAGTACAGAGTGGATATTCAATCTATTTGGTTGACAATGTTAGGGGGCTCGCGGCAGTTGGCTGACTTTTGCCTCCAAAGTTATGTTACGCATGCGCGCTGGTCAGGAAGGCCTGGGTTGGAAGTTTTCGGGTATGGACGAGTCATCCGTGGTCCAAATGGGCCGTGGCGGGGTGAAAAGCGATCGTGGTGAAGAGCCAGTCAGGCGTAGTCCATTTGTTCGATCAAACATTCGCAGTTGGAAAATTGTACAGTGCAGAGTAGGATGGAGTGGTGTCGGGGCCGTTGATTGCCATTCGCTGGAAAGCCATGGTGTAGAGTACGAGTGGGGCGTTTTTCACCGGAAGTGGCGTCATCTGTGACGTCATAAGTAGTAGAGAAAGGACAGAGTTCGAATGCTTATTTGAGACATGTTTACCCCAAATACTAACCCTTAGGAGTGGGAAGCGGGAAGTGGGAAGAGTCCTGAGCCAGTGATACGCGCATGCGTACTGCAGAGGGAGTAGAGAACGATGCCCTTGCGCAGGGGCGCGTTGGGGAGGTGTAGGCCATATTGGGTCCAAATCTGACTTGGGTGGCATATTATTAAAGCGCCCGTTGGGCAGAGGCTATAGATACCAGTTTCTCTGTATCAACCAATCAGAACGCAGAGTGGGTAGTTAGTAGCTATGTGGACTAAATGTGAAGATACCGTCTAATTGGTCGATATTGACTGAAGCGAACTGATGAAATGGCTATACTGTTCATAGATAACCAAGACGTTTTCTGATGCCGGGAGCATGGTGGTGTAAGTTTTCCTGTCTGGCATCTTCGATCCCAAATGATGGGTTCTTTCTCACCCAGGCGTCCCTGAGGCGTAACCTGGGTATCAGCGTTTGAGCTCTCCATATCAGTGGGTGGGCTCTCAGTATCAGACTGTGGACTTTCAGAATTAGACTCTATGGTCCCAGCATCTGCATCGGCTTCTTGCGCCTCTGTGTCTGTGCCTCTATATTCTTCTGGTGTCGCATCATATCGTAGTGTTTGCTGAACGTGCGTTCGCACTCACAGCATGTATACTCCTTGTTGACTGTTAAACGTTAACTGCACGTCTTTGGGATACGGTTACTTTTATGGGCGTAACGCAGTAACGCCGACCAACGCCTAGCTTAACGCTTCAACGCACTAGTGAAATAGCTCAGAAGATCTGATTGGTCTAGATATCTCATGGAATGGACACTAATTTATCGAAATGCAGTGACGTACGTCGGTACGCCTTAACGCCCTATTTTAACGCTTTCATGCCATATTTTAACACATTATCGCCCTATCGTTAAGGCGTTACGATAGGGCGTAAAATCAGTAAAATAGGGCGCTAAGCCGCTAAACCTCTGCGCAATATCAGCTCGATCAGTCTCCATCTGCTCCGGGAGACTGTCAAACACCACAGCAGGGTCATGCCTAACCTGAAATTCGAAATTCGACGTCTGCCGTAATGCCTCCACCTCTTCCACTCAGATTTCCTGCTCAGTCAACAAATTAACAAAAATCTGTCGTTTATGACCGCCAAACTGACAGCCTCACTGCTCTTGCTAAACAGTCACTTTTAATCGGTCTTGACAGACGACACGATGTAGTATAAGCTTACAGGTAAAAAAACACAGGTAAGTGAGGACACGTAAATCGTACGGCCAAGATGCAAATGTATGTCACAGATACGATTAACAATAATGAGCACGAAGCATGTATACGAACAAGCCGCACGCAATGATACTGAACTCAAAATGTCGGCAAATCTGAACAAAAACGTTCACAGCACAGTAAATCCAAAAATATAAATATATATTTCCACTTAAAGTTTAACGATACATTCACGAACACACAGTATAAAAGTCCAAGCGAAACTCAACACAAATCCACGAATATTCAACTGAAACAGAGCGATCCAAAACACGTCCCAAGA
>JAVTVY010034191.1:0-14372 GCA_036873755.1 Hanleya hanleyi
ATTTTGATTGTCAGGCAGACTCTTCAAGAAAGCTTCAACAAGCAGACTGCACATGAATTCCAGCTTCTCCCTGTATAATCCACACACTGGTTTGGTACTGATAATACTCCGCACAAATTTCAACAGGACAGACAGGTTTCCCAGTTCTACTCTCCGTTTACAGCTGCAGTCCGGAGATCTCAAATAGTCCATGGAAATTCTCAACAGCGAATCAAATATGTCCATGATGAAATGTCTCTGGATCTGCAGATCAAGAGAGGAGTCTATCAAGATGAGGGCAAGAAGGGCAGTGAACAAACCACCATCTCCGTAATTATTGAGGTGTCCCTGGAGAGATCCCACAAGCAACTTCAGCACTGGTTTCGACACTGACAAAGCGTTGAAAAGTCTGCTTGACACAGAGGTCAAGGTCAAGTGACCACCGCTGCAATTCTGAATTGTTTTAATTTTCCCGTGTGGGCCATAGCAGGTTTTAATGATTTCTTTAAGCACATTCAGACTTCTTCTGACCTCCGGCGAGTCCAAAACATCACATTGGTAATCAGCCGCTTTCTTCAGATCCACCCGACTCCCCAGAGATTCCATTTTACACTAAAAAAAAACACACCAAAAAGTGCAATAAAATACTAAATTCCACCCCCGCATCATTCACAGGCACTCCCACATCACAGGCACCCCCACATCATTCACAGGCACCCCCGCATCACAGGCACCCCCACATCATTCACAGGTACCCCCGTATCACAGGCACCCCCACATCATTCACAGGCACCCCCGCATCACAGGCACCCCCACATCATTCACAGGCACCCCCACATCAATCACAGGCACCCCCGCATCACAGGCACCCCCGCATCATTCACAGGCACCCCCGCATCACAGGCACCCCCACATCATTTTTTTTGCTGCCGTGTTAAGACCTTTTTCATGACCAACATTGGAAAAAATGTTGGTGAAAAAAAAAATTCAGTTTTTACATATTTCAAGTCTCAAAGTAATCTTCTTGCCAAAATAATGTTCTCAAAGATTGTGCGAAAGAGTTATTCGGTGTTTTGTTTTTATTTGCAGGAAAATTTTTATTGTTGAACACAGACTGTTCAAGTAACTGAAAAAAATAAATAATAATTGAAAAAAGCCTCCATCATCATCATTTATTTAAAGAGCCTATGAAGCAAGAGATTAATTTGATTTAGTCCAAGTGGATATTTTATTGCAATGTCTGATAAAGCAAGTCTTCGTGAATGACAAAATACAACTAATATAACTAGACGAGCTGGTTTTCCAAACATTTGATATAGGCATGTGCACATCTTTCAAATATAAAATACTTCAACCTACCTGCTAGGCCCACACATTAACTATGAACTGTCTGTTGATTTTTTTTTTTGCGCTTCCTTTGCCCGCTGCTCGGACGTTGAAACAGGGGGAGGTCTTAGAGGATACGTTCCAAGGTAAATCACGCTGTATATGGCTAGGAAAGACGCCATTTTATAATGACCCATGAAGATCCTAATGTTTCCAAAGTAAGTCTTAAAGTTCATATTGAAGTCTCAGTCAATAGTTCTTGAACGATTCCTAGAATATCTGAACAAAGAAAGAAATACCTGTAACATAAGGAAAGATGTGTACGGTCACAATTATGGCAAAATGAAAAACTTTATAAAGTTGATTTTGTCATGTTTGGAGACCCATAACCATGATAGTAACAGGCTTCCAAACCGTCTGCATATCACAAGTACATTTTAAAATGGTAGAATATAACGAGACTCCTGGTCAATACATGTATTTAATGTAGGCCTACTGAATGTCAGCCTGTCAATTATCACCCTCAAGTTGCATTAGATTGGAGGTGGGGGGGGCCATTTGGCTTAAGGTCACACTCAAGGTTATTTCACTCATATGGTGACAGTCAGTTTGGTTGGTGGAGGAAGCCGGGGTACCCGGAGAGAACCACCGCCCATCGGCAAGTAACTGACTAACTTTCACACATGGGCCAGCTGGGCTCGAACCAGTGCCGGTTCAGCAGTGAGAGGCTAGCGGTCACCAGCGAAGCGCCTTAGACCACTCCGCCACCGAGGGCCCTATTAGATTGGAATAGATACATGGTCGAGAGGAAAACCAAGTTTACTGCTGCTTGCACTTTATCTCTTCCGAAGCATCATTCCATGAATTGGCAAAATAGAATTAAAATCTCTAGCATGTCTGTCTATTAATAATTGTACCAAGTATTTTGTGAATTATTTAGTTTTAAATTTCTATAGTTGTTACAAATATGTGTAGTAATAGTTCTGTGGGTTATTGTTTTATTTTGGGTATATGATAAGTCAAAACTTATACCACCAGGAAACGAGAGCCAGAACTTTTAAAAACGTCATCGCTTGCCTCCCGTTGTTTTTGGAACGTCATGACTTTATAGTGGTCCTCGCTCATTCATCCGACATAGCATGTCACATTTAAATAAAACTTGAATGAAGGAGACCGCAATAACGTTCTACAAACCAAGAGAGACAAGCGATGCAAGTTTTCAAGATGGATTTATAACAGGATAACTTAAATATTGTTATTAGTACAATTTTGCAAAATATATTTGCCCCAAAAACGTATAAAAGTTATGTCACAAAAGACAAGATGTATATAAGCAACGTTTTAGATAAAATTAAAAGCTTTGCAGTTCACCTCTAAACAAACTGCCCCAAAGCATGGAGTTACTTGGTTCACTTTATGAAATCCACTTAAGAAACTTCAAATTTCTATATGTTCATATATTTACGATGACTATATAATATGATAGTCGTTTGCAATGTAAAAATTTAATAATTCAAGTAAACATTTAATTATCCTCAATGACTCTCTAATGTCAACAGAAAATGGATTTACCAATCCGTCGTATCTATTTTTGGGGCGTTTCCTTCTTTTTGCCGACTGTTCTCTGCTCAGCTGGTACAAGCTCTTCAATAAATTGTATCTGATACCAGACGAAGTAGGCAGAACTTAGCAAACATGTCATAGTTACTTCCAATTTATGCCGCCTCAGAAATGAGAGCAGCTTCTGCATGTTGTTGAACTTGAAGACCCAAGGAAGAGCTGGAGAAATACAAAATTTAGCATCAAGAATAAATATAATAATACAATAACTCAATCATCCTATTAAAATTCAACCACCTCTGATTTTGTGGTCAAAATTCAATCAGCTGTCCCAAATAAATCTGATCACCCTCCTAATATTTGATAATCGACAAGATTTCAGTGGACCATTTCATCAACTTTCTGTTTCAATAAATTTGATTCCCCTGACTGAATGGTGAATAAGAGCCATGAGCTCACATATCTCCTGCCAGATTTTCCCCAGCCAGACGAGACAAAACTAAAAAATATGAAAGCTCGTGTTAAACATGGGCGAAGTGCATTTCCCCAGATAAGTTTGTAACACATAATTTGGTACTCGCAGGGTTTTAGATCTCCCCAACTTGGGCACATCCCCTATTAGGGCTGGCAATTATTTTTAGGTGTGGGGCACAAACAGGACTCATCCCTGGTAGTAGTGCCTCTGAGCAGGGATTTCTTTACCAATGGGCGAAAGCCAGTGAGAGGAAACACCAAATTTATTTTGTGTTTCATGGACCCACTGATATTAAAAAATTGAATAAAAATAAAATTTCAAATTGCCATTTTTATATTTCCCATGAAAGTTTGAACATAAAGACTTTAGCCCCCTTTTTATTCCTGATTGTATGAAATAGGCTGTTGTATTCTATCTGAAACAATGCCAGCAAATAACAAGCGTTCTGAGAACCCCAACACAGGTTTTTTTAGGCAGTTTTTCATCGGGGTATTCCCGATGAAAACGGATTTGAATTGAGTTTTTGTGATTTTTTGAAAATTGAGTTTTGAGCTAGAAATTGAGTTTTCTGGGTTTTGGGGGGAAGTGCGCGCCGTAGGCGCGGAAAAAAATTGAGTTTTCTTCATACAAGATTGAGTTTATGTAACAAAAGGGCGAACAAAAATGTCCCGATCACGGGAAAGTTCTCGCGACCGAAAGTTCACAATACTAGGTTGTTGTTGTTCGTGTCACCTTCGTCTCTATGTCAATGAATGTCCGTATGAATGAGAGCCCACTCTTCACGTCATCTCTGCCAATTCCCGGGTTTCCGTGTGTTTGTTTAGCTGCAGACACCGCGTCTCCTCATGGGATATCCAGTGAAAATGGAACAAGCTCAAGAAGCTTTCGCGGGGATTATTTTTCTTGTCGTTGACTACAGCGCCTCTACAATGTCGTAATATCACGACATTATAACGTTTTACGTTGATTTATCATATCTCATGACAAGGGAGACAATTCGCTGTCGAGTACCGCCAGATACAATTTCAGCGCGATTTTCTTTACCTCAACACGTGGCAGACGATTGACAAACGTAAGCGAGAAAATCTCAAGAACACAAATGAAAAATATGTTTGTCATACTCGGAAATTTTTTCAACTTCTTTGATCTGTTGGAACTCTGTTTGAACGCGTATAATACCTGCCTCACATCGAAGTGAAGTGCTTCGCCCTGCACGTTGGCCTGTGTTTTGTAGTGCAAAACAAGCAACATGCAATGCCATGTTACGGTAAATTGAGAATTTATCGTTTAGACTCCAAAACTAATGAATAAATTATTGTAATACACGAATGCTTGGGAGGCATTTCTGTAAAAATCGTTCATCATGCTTTATTTCTGCTTCGAAATTAACACATTATTACTCCTGTGACAGTGTCACTTGTTTTTCTACCACAATGAAGTCAGTTTGAAAGTACTGACAAATAAATATATAAAACGGCATATTGGAAGGTGAGAATAAATTTTATAAATTCAATGCCCTTACAATGGAAAGCGAACTTGGTTCCGTGGTGTGTCGTTTCAATTCATGCTACAAAATTCGCAGGGCTAAAATCAAAGGGGGGGGGGGGATTGAGTGTAGATCATGAGATGTATGTGATCGCAGTGCTCCCATCACAATTCAACGGAGGTCGTTCAATGAAACATTGACCTTGGCTTAAGGGTAAGATAATAAAAAAAAATAAAGATAAAACAAGAGCAAGTTGTTTTCTCAGCAAATATGGGGCATTCATGTCTTGTAACAATTTGTTTTTTACCTGTCTCCACCAAGCATGACAGTTTCAATACTTATGCCAATTTAATACAAGAATTTTTTACATTCTACGATTAAAACAAAATAAAAATTGAGTTTTATAATTTTTTAGATGAAAAAGGCAGAAAAATTGAGTTTTGTCATTTTTTTTGATGAAAAAGGCAAAAAAAATGAGTTTTAGTGACATTGGCGCGCAAAAAAATTTGAGTTTTACGATATTTGAAATTGAGTAGATGAAAAATTTTTGCCTAAAAAAACCCCTGCAACATCTCGCCTTGCGGGGTCATCCGCCAAGGGTGCAGCAGTATTGAAAGCATACATGCAGAGAAAACAATAAGGACTGGAATAGGTGATGTGGTACAGACAATAATGTCTGGAATAGATTATGTGGTACAGACAATAACATCAGTCCCATGTGGGATTACTGGCAAAAGTTAATCCCATGTAGGATGGATAGGTCAGTGCTGTCGGATTACTGGTACATAGGGAAGTCCAGTGTGAGATTACTGCTGGATAGTTCAGTCCCATGTGAGATTACTGTTGGATAGGCCAATCATGTGTAGGATTACTGCTGGGTGGACCAGTCCCATGTTATTACTGATGGATAGTCCCCTGTGGGATTACTGCTGGATAGTCCAGTCCCAAGTGGGATTACTACTGGATAGGCCAGTCCTGTCTGGGATTACTGCTGGATAGATGTCTCGTATGGGATTAATGCTGGATAGGACAGTCCCGTGTGGGATTACTGCTGCATAGGCAGTCCCGTGTGGGATTACTGCTGCATACGGCAACCCTGTGTGGGATTATGGCTGAGGAGGCCAGTCCCGTGTGGGATTACTGCTGGATAGGCTAAACCTGTGTGGGATTACAGCGGAATAGGTCAGTCCCATGTAAAATTATGGCTGGATAGGTCAGTGCCATGTGGGATTACTGCTGCAAATTGCAATCCAGTGTCATATTACATCTGGATAGGTCAGTCCCATGAGAGATTACTGCTGCATAAGCCAGTCCCGTGTAGAATTACTGCTGGATAGGCCAGTCCCATGTGGGATTACTGCAGGATAGGCCAGTCCGGTCTGGGATTACTGCTGGATAGGTCAGTCCCGTGTGGCATTACTGCTGGATAGGCCAGTGCCATTGGGATTACTGCTGGATAGGTCAGTCCTGTGTGAGATTACTGCTGAATAGGCCGGTTCCAAATGGGATTACTGCTGGATAGACCAGTTCGGTCTAGGATTACTGCTGGATAGTTGAGTTCCGTTTGGGATTACAGCTGGATAGGTCAGTCCCGTATGGCAATACTGCTGGATAGGCCAATGCCATTTGGGATTACTGCTGGATAGGTCAGTCCCGTGTGGGATTACTGCGGGAGAGCTGTGACCTAGGAAAACATGAAACATGTCCACCAAGTTTTATAATCATCCCACGAAAGGTTCAACAAACTTTCCATGTACAGATCTACCTGTAAATTTTTGCCCAACAAAAACCTTATCAATGGAAAGATACAAAGTCTAAACTGCAATAATTAGGAAAAAATTTCATATTTAATGTCATATTTCTTAAATAGCACATGCACATCTTTGAATCACATTGAACTTGGGTAGCAAGTGTCAAACTTATCCAATGAAAGGTGACAGCTTCAGAAAACTTCCATGTACAGGTGTACATGTATATACATCTACATTATTATTGGCAGATTAATCAAAATCAAAATTTGAACAAAAATTAATATTTCATTTCCTAAAACTTACCATGTACATGTATATGTATACATGTAGAGGCCTACATGTACAATTTACCTAAACAGAAAACTCATTCATTTGTCATAATTTGGAGAAAAATTAATATTTCTTCTCAAAAATGTGACAGGTACATCTTGTAATCATAAGAAACATGTGTACCAAGTTTCATAATCATTCAATGACAGCTGACAACTGCAGCAAACTGTGGTGTACAGATGTACATTTGCACTTCAGCTAAAAGCAAAACTCAATCATTTGCCATAATTTGAAGAAAAATTAATATTTCATCTAAAAAATAGCACAAGTACATCCTCCAATCATAAGAAACATGTGTACCAAGTTTCGTAATCATCCAATGAGAGCTGACAACTGCAGCAAACTTATCTTGTAGAGGCCTACATGTACAATTTACCTAAACAAAAAACTTATCATTTGCCATAATTTTGAGAAAAATTAGTATTTCTTCTCAAAAATAGCACAGGTACATCCTCTTATCATAAGAAACATGTGTACCAAGTTTCATAATCATCCAATGACAGCTGACAACTGGAGCAAACTTACCATGTACATGTATATGTATACATGTAAAGGCCTACATGTACAATTTACCTAAACAGAAAACTCATCATTTGTCATAATTTGGAGAAAAATTAATATTTCTTCTCAAAAATAGCACAGGTACATCCTCTAATCATAAGAAACATGTGTACCAAGTTTCATAATCATCCAATGACAGATGACAACTGCAAGAAACTTTCCAAGTTGCACTTCAGCTAAACGCAACTCATTCATAGGAATTTGAATTTAGTTAAATTGTACATGTAGGCCTCTACATGTATACATATACATGTACATGGTAAGTTTGCTCCAGTTGTCAGCTGTCATTGGATGATTATGAAACTTGGTACGCATGTTTCTTATGATAAGAGGATGTACCCCAGGGGTAGTACCCCCAGGTGGCATACCCACCCCCAATATTTTTTTTATATTTTTTCTAATTTTTCTAGATTTTTTTTTGACTTGCTAAACCAAAAACCCATTCATTTCCAGGCAGGGGACACTGACACGGACACCGACACCGACGACGACATCCTCTTTCCCCCCTCACAATATCTCCCCTTTACTTCGTAAGGTGAGATAAAAATGAAAAACAACAAAAAATAAATACCTTTCACTATAATTGTTCACTGTAAGTCAGCGAATTGTTGTTGTTGTAAAATGCTGCTAATACTACTTAAGCAATAACGACATTCAATGTAAATCAGAAACCTTCACTGGCTGTTTGATCTATCACTCTGTCATGGTACCCATATTTTGACAGTGATGCAGTAGGTCAGAGCTAGGAAATGGAGGGTGTTTCAACAGCTCAGCTGATACAGCATGGTTTCAAGTTACTGTTGAAAGCTGAGGCTGTTGGAACACATGCAAAATTCGCTGGATTGTTCTGGAAGACAACCACAGCCACAACAAAATGTGTATGTTGGCATTGGCAGTTAACATGTGACTTAACATACAGTTTTTGACCTTGACAAAATAGGTCAACATCAGTCATATTCATTGACTTCAGGTCCATCATCAGTTGCATATGTGGTACCAATTTAGAATGCCTAGCTATATTTCATGTTATATCATAATATAAAGTATATAACCTTGAGAAAATAGGTTCAGTCAACTCGGATACGCTTCTGGTCAGTCAGCAATTGCACAAGTATGATGAATTTGGAGAGCCCATCTTCACTACTTTAAAAATTATTGCTAATGCTAAATTTGACCTTGATAAAACAGGTGAAGGTCAGTAAATTTCATTAATTAGGCTTCTGATCCATCACCAGCTGCATATGTGGTATGACAAGAAAGATGGGCAGGCAGAGAGACCGACAGACAGACAGACAGACAGATGACAGAAAATTCAGTTCATTTTGGATCATCATTTAAGATCATCTTCAAAGTCTAAATATTCTGTCAAAATTCACCAGAACACACCATTTTACTTCAATTATAGAGAAGAAAAGCAACTTCGAGTAGGGATCACAATTTTATTCTGTATATTTCGCTATTAGTTCTAGCATCTTAACTGTTACGCTGCTAACTTGTTTAGCATTTGTGCATCTAAAAGTGTTCATTTTTATAAATTTACTCGTTTTTTTTTTAATTATCGTACTTTCTCCTCCCATTTGTTTTCTGCTGATTGATAAAATATAAAGATAAAAAGCTCCATTCAAAGATTGTGAATTTGGCTTACAAAATATCATATATCTTATTGGGTTTTTAACATAATTTTAATAAAAATAATAATTCCAAAACTTGTATCACGAATACTGCAGGCCCACGTGGTGGGCCCGCAGCACACTACACTGCGGCCACTACGTGTGGCCCCCAGCAGCGAGATAGTTAAGCAGTGAACAAAGTTACAAACAGCTCCATACGCACACTAAAGGCATAATGTGATCTTAGCCAATACGCATTTATGAATAGGTAAGTCAGTAAATTATGTCAGTCAGGTCGGCATTGAAATGCCGCCATTTTCAGAAATTGTTAAATGTTAAGCGATAACCTGACAGTGATCTACAAATGGTGCGAGTCAGGTGTTACAATACACACTCCACTCGCATGGGAATATACAATTATGAAACATGCGAGTTACAACATTTGGAGGTTTCCATCAACTCTGATGTGGATTGCCAAGAAAATTATACCTATATTATCTTAAAATGACAGTCCTTATCCAAACTTCAGGACGTGTAGAAATATTCAATGTAGGTACATACTCACTATATCACCATACTTTATTCATTTATGCACAGTTTACTTAGTTCTTGCCAGATAAGCAGATTATGTATTGTTTTCATCAATTAGAGTGTGTATTGTATCACCTGAATCACACCATTTGTAGATCGCTGTCAGGTTATCGCTTAACATTTAACAATTTCTGGAAATGACAGCATTTTAATATCTGTCCAACCGGACTGACATAATTTACTGCCTTAGGCCTTTTTTTTTTTATTGATTGGTTTACGGATCCGCCGACCTTCATTTTGCCAAAAGTGAAATAAAAATAAAATTGGATTTTCGATTTTTTTTTTTTTTCTGTCGTATCCGCCGACGTGTCACATTTGCTGACCTCTCTGTCGGAAGAATAAAAACATAAAATTCGCAATATTGGTCTCATTTTAATACTTGCTGTGCGTAAAACATCTTATATAAATTCTTCACGCTCGAGTTCGCACGAGTTCAACACTTGCAGACATCTTGGTCTTGGAGGCGGGTTACTTCCCTTGGTTACAGTGGTGGTGGTTTCCGACTTCCATGTTACCTTCGGCTGTAGTTCGGGGACCAGACATGACATCATTTCAACGGTGCAGTGTTTGAAGCCAAGATGGCGGGTTCGGCCTCGCGGTGGTTTTCACTGACTCTTAGACAGGACGCGACCGTCCTTTTCAAGGGCTTTGTCGGTCCAGTAACTGCTGGGACGGTGGGGGACTTGGTCTTGAAGGAGATCAGTGACAACTGACGACATATCTGCCGGCCGGTCTGTCCAAAATAACAGCAGGAAACATGACTTGTCCTGTCAACACCCCTATTGAAGTGTTGGTTTCACGCAAAGCGACTGATATTGTCGCTTGGTTGAAGGAAACGTCCGTCATTGATCTTTTGGTAAATGTCTTGTAATTATTACACTGGCTATTACCTGGATTTGACATATCATTTTTTTTTTTTACCGCCCTCTCGTGTCTAAGAAGTTTGTCAAAGTAAAAATAAATAAAGTGTGGAGGCTTGATTTTAATTTTATTTTTTTCCCATCCTCCATCTGGACATTTTTGCCAGAAAAATCCGTAAACCAATTAATAAAAAAAAAAGGCCTTACCTATTTATAAATTTGTATTGACTAAGACCACATTACGCCTTGTATACATACTGTGCCTATGGAGCTGTTTGTAACTTTGTTCACTGCTGAAGATGCTATAACTAATAGCGAAATA
This sequence comes from Hanleya hanleyi, assembly GCA_036873755.1. Taxonomy (NCBI): domain Eukaryota; kingdom Metazoa; phylum Mollusca; class Polyplacophora; order Lepidopleurida; family Hanleyidae; genus Hanleya; species Hanleya hanleyi. The sequence continues at coordinate 10,852 of JAVTVY010034191.1, forward strand.
TATAGAATGAAATTGTCATCCCTACTCGGAGTTGCTTTTCTTCTCTATTATTGGAAAATCATCAGTGGTTCCAATGGATTACTTCAATTAGATAAAAATGTAAAAATTTCCCAGGTGGGATGTGCCATATAGCAGGTATGTATAAGTTCCACTTCAAAAATCTTTGAAGCACTGATTCGGAAATGAATTGTTTACTTTGCTGACACAAGCAGTCCACTTATGTAAAGTGCATTATGCAATAAATCAACCATTACAGGTGTTATTAACTGAATGGTCAACATACAGGCCTCATACAATAAGAGGTAAGGTAAAGCAGAATATCAGTGTTACAGTATATCTATTTGACCAAAATGGCCTGACTTCAAGCCCACTTGAATCCTTGCAATTTTCCATACTGACCGTACACTGATGGCAGCATATTTTAGTTATGTGTGTAAGCAAGGGTTGATGTAGCCTAGATTTAGATATATTTAGCTGACTTTACCCTATGCTACATGAGTATGCCAGCGCTAACAGCACCAATGTGCTTTCAATCCATTTTTAAACCATTATGTTAGTAAAAAATTTGTAATTGAAAAAAAGAATGTATAATGATTGAGATATAAATCAAGCATTATGTTAATGGGCTGTAAAATCCATATAACAGGTGGCCCTTCAATTTCAATCAAAAAAAACCAAAACAATCAGTCTTTTGAAATCCTTTGTCCGTCTGACAATAATAAACTTCATGAACAGATGAAATACCAATAAATTGTGCTATACAAGTTTACTGTCTATAGTGCCACCCAATGATGAACAATATCACGAACCTACATGACGAAGCAAACTCCTCAGATGTGAGGCCATCCTTAAAAATAAGTTTGTTGCGCGTAACCCGACCGACTGTCCAAAAATCCGCCGACTTTTTTTCGCCGATTTTCCGACCGGTCATCTTTTTATTTTATTTTGCAATGTCAGACTTATCTCCCCTATCTCCTCTCTCGGGTAAACGTATGTAAAACGTTCGCCCAGCAAACGCAAGCAGGATTTCACTCTCCAGTAGTCGGCGATGTGAGCTTATGTCACACGTTTTGAAGGCATATCCTCCATGGCCCAGTCCGTAGGGGAATGCAGTTTTCGTCGACCACATGTATATGGCGGGAAATTCCCCCTTCTGTTTTGTGTTTGGGTTTGATGGAGAGTCTAGAGGACAATAAACACATCGAGAGGCAACAGCAACACAGGATGGGAAAATATTTCAAAACGGTTGGTTATTAAAACCTGCCATAAAGAGCTCCGTCGCGAATCGACGTGGAACGTAGACATGTTTAGGACTGTCACCACCTCGTGGGTCCGTACACCGACAGATGCTGAGACTGACGATGTTACAACAACAACGATGTTTGGATTTCTACTTTTATTTCTAGAAGACTTCAGTGTGCCTAAATGCAGAAAATCTATACTGCTTTGTTGTTTAACCGAAACTTTATAACCCTCTATGTCGATAAAGCTATGGATAGTGTCGGTGGCTTCAGCGGTCTTGACAAATTAGACCCATCAGCTTAATTTTGACGTTCCGATGTCGGCATCAAATACGCTTGTCAGAATTCCATCTCGGACTAAATTCCACGAAAAGACACAGGTTAGAAACTTAGTATTTGCCTCATTGTTGTCAGTAAATTAAATTACGATGTATTTCTAATCTGAATAAAGGAAGTACCTAAGTATTCAATAAAAGCACACCATAAATTTGCGACGAGGAAGGGCAGTAATGATGTTAATGATTAATTCGAGGTAATTTTCTCAATTCCAAATGGTAATAAACAACCTTCTGTATACATAACACTGAGAGGATTTTTTTCTTTCTTGTCACAATTTTGGCAAAAGTGTGTCTGGTAGTGCAGTGGTATATGTAATTTTTTTTTTTTTTTACCAACTAGTCACTAGTCATTGTCAAGAATGTGTTCAAGGATGTCGATGTCTTCTAAGAAATAAAAAAGTTACACAAGCCTGAATTTAAGAATATCTTGCTTTATACCTTGAAGATAACTAGTTTTCTATACTGAAATAATTTTGCTGCCAGACAAAAAGCATTTTTCAAATGACCTGCTTAGTATCTGAACAAAATCACACTAACCTCTTCCACCCTCCCCAAAAGGAAAACCCTGATCTAAAAAAAAAAAAAAAAAAAAATTACCTACCTACCGACCCAACTTCCTGAGGTAGGGTCGGGTTACAGCCAACAAACATATTTTTAAGGATGGCCTGGCCTGGGGAATGTAGAATCAAGTCATGAGAATTTCCTATATTTAAAAAATGGCCATTTGGCTTACAAGGGATGTGAATTATAACACTGGGAATCTTACATTCATGTTCAGCAAAATAGAATTACTTTTCCCTGATTAAGAAGCAAATTTCCATTTTTGTGAAAACAAAATCTTATTTTGAGATGCAAAAATGCATCTCCATGATTCGCCAACACCACCAAAATCTTGTCAGTTCTTTGCCTATCTTGCAAGATGATTATACCCAAATTTCATGGAAATCAAACACGTTGTTCAGAAGATATGATGTTACACATGTTTACCTGCAATGATGTCTATAGCGCCACCTAGTGATGACCAAATGCCACGATAAACACGCAGGTGAAGTCTAAAGACCTAGGGAGATGGCGCATAAGAGTTCAATGGAAAAAAACTTTAATCATAATAATGATAATGGAGGTTTTGACGTTAAGTCAGATAAATGAGATTTTTCATTTAAATGGCAATTTGGTTCATACCGAAAGGGAATTACCATGTCGGCAATCCTATATTTATGCTTGGCAACCTAGAATAGAACAGTTTTTAAATATTTCTCCAAGCGAATTGGTGAATTTTCATTTCACCAAAAACTTTTATTTTTGAGACACAGAAAAACTTGCTTTTATAATTATGCCAGCTACACCAAAACCTTTTCAGCACATTGACTATCCTTCAAGACCATTGTAATAAAATTTCAAAGAAATCAGACAAGCCGTTCAGACGAAATCATCAGAGAAAGGTTTACCTATGCTCTGATAACAACGCCACCTAGTGGTGAGCAGCGAGTATCGAAACACAAACAGACAAATTTCCCAGGCCTAAGGAGATAACACACCAAGTCTGACCCGAAAATATTAAATGGTTTCAGAGATATTCTTGTTTAAAGTCGCGGCGGATCCGGCGGAGCCGTTTCTCATGAAAACATAAGAGCATCCACTTTGTGGAAATGCCCTAACGAGAGTAGAACAGTTCATTATTTCCGTTCATCTCGGAAATTCCCGAAGAAGTTGCTTGCATGCCGTCTCCCAGGGCGAGGTCAGAAGATCAAATCAAAATGGCGGCATGGCTGCATCAGGTTTTCCGAGACCTGCCGATCTATTTTTTGATAAACGACAACAAAGCCACGTGGGTGCTGTGATTTCTATGAAACACTGATTACTCCTGACAAAAGACAAAAGAAATTAAAGTAATCTCCCGTGTTTCTATAGTAAAATCACCAAGTGGCAAAGTTTGTCAAAT